>JAMKQA010024125.1:0-31231 GCA_024699735.1 Posidonia australis
AGGTTAAAATCCCCACCAATGACCCAAAAGTCATTAACCAGCAGACTGATCTGACGAAGTTCAGAAATAAATTCTGGCTTAAGATTAGGAAGGCAAGGCCCGTAGACTCCCGTAAGCCACCACTCTAAATTGTCAATGACAGAGTGGAGATGGAGGGATAAGCAAAAGGTACCAACCTTTTGGGCTATTAAAGAAAATTTTCTGGAATCCCAACCCATAAGGATACCGCCCGAGGCCCCAGAAGAAGGGAGAAAAGACCATGAAAAGGTCTTGTCTCCTCCAAAACTACGGAGTAAGGAAGAGGAGAAATCTTCTTTTTTAGTTTCCGAAATGATCATAATATCACATTTCTCTTTTCTAAGAAGATTACGAAGAACATTAGTTTTGTTATTCCCACCCAGCCCCTTGATGTTCCAGGCTCCTATTATCATGGAACAGAATAGGGAAACCAAGAGGGCCTCGCCCTCTCAGGAGAAGAGACTCTGAAATCTAGAGGTAGAGGGGACAGCCCCTGATCACATCTGAGTTGATCATAAAAGGTTTGTGCCTCAGACATGGACCTAAACTAAATACCAATTATAGTACAAAAATCTTTAAAATGCTGATACGAGTCCCATATCAAAGGATCAATCAAATTATGTGCAGAAGGAGTAGAAGAATGGGAAAGGGTATCAACATGGTCAACATTATCAACATCATGAGACATGATCTGAGATGAGCGAGTAGAAGTACCTGGAGCGTGAACTGGGGTGCCAGGGTGAGAGTGGTGGGCAGGCTGGGGAGTGTCTGTGGTCACTTTTTTTTTCCACGCAGTCGTATAGCGCTAGCAGTTTCTGGAATTTGCCCATGGAAATATTCCTAGCACGGATTTCAGATTGTATAAAGTTGGGATCCTCCACCAGAGAGGACACAGATGTCTTTGACGAGGAAGAAGCCTTATGCCATTCATCAGAGGCTTGAGTAGTAGGAGAAGACCTAACCCAACCCTCAGAGGAAGAGGGAGAAGGAGATGCCTTATACCAGCCTTCTGAGCTGGGAGCAAGAGGGGGAGTAGGTAGGAGACCTGCTGTATCAGGGGGCCACTAGGATGAGACTTAAAGGGGGTTCTAGTCCACACGTTAACCCCGTGTTTTTTTCCAAACTTGCCACCGCGCCAAGTCTTAAAGGTCTTGGAAGCTTTCCTACTGAGTGGGGGGATTCTTTGATGGGTGGATGGGGAAGATCTGTTAGACCATGAAGTTTGCTGTGAGAGGTTGTTGTGCGGCTCCCGGGCTGTGGGATCACAGAGGTCCCAACTAGGCAGGAACTTAATCGGGTAGACGATCCTACCAAAGGCATAGAATCTAGTGTCAGGTAGCTCTTTACCATAGTGGAGCTGAATACGACATCTGGCATAAGTTTGACTCTTGGCATTGTCACCAGAAAGGTCGACCTCAAGTAGGCCAGCAAACTCCACCACCATACTACTGAAAACATCAACATTCCACAAGTGTTAAGGAATGCCTTAGAGCCTAACCCACTGTCCTTCCTCCCTCAGAGTAAATACCGCGATGGTTGGCGGCGACCATTGGATATAAGTGGCCGGGAGGGCTTGGAGGGATGATCCATAGAGCTTAAGGGTGTCAGCCATTATTTTAGGGGAGGGGAAACGCAGAAGAAACTTCCCAGGTGCAGAAAGTTTAACTTCAACACCCGAGGCCAGAGGCCAGTGGGTAGCGATGTGGTGCTCAAGGAGTTCCTTAGACAATTGTGTAGTGTTGGAGGAAACTAAGGCGCAAGAGGAAAGAGATAATAGAAGATCACATGTGCTTTCAGAGGGAGGGATAATAGTCGGAGTATGGGGGGAAAGACCAGTCATCCTGGCAGAGTGTCGAGGCCGTTTATCTTCCTGCAGAAATTTACAGATGGCCACCGAATGATTAGGGGAAGAACAACGGAAACACAAACCATTGTACTTACAGTTAGCCTTAGTGTGGCCAAGGAGGCCACAAGAGAAACAGCGCTTAGAGGCACGGCAAAAACTCACCAGGGGAGAAGGTCTTCTGTGACGAGAGACCGTAGTCCACTCCGAAAGCTCCTCAGCCTCAGAATGGAAAATGAGGGGCGAGAAGCGGGAGCCCAGAATAGAAGGAGGAGGGGGGTCGAGAATGTCAGAAGCGCCGAACCCGTCAGAAGATATCTGACAGACAGGGAGACGTGGGAAAGAGGAGGTAGGATCGCCACATAGAGAGGAAGCAATCTCGCTGTCAGTGTACGTGTCTCGAGCGTTACAGAGAGGCTGAACGGGTTCGGGCAAATCCGGGAGATGTGAGCCAGCATAGAACCCGTTAATAAACGGGCATGGGGGATCCGAAAGGACTTCATCAGAAAGAGAGGAAAAGTCCTTCTCGAAAAAATGCGAAGAGGCAGGGGGTAATGGAGCAGGCGGTGCATCGAGCCTGTCAAAGACATGACCCTGATCAGGTGCAGACGAAAGGTCTGTGCAGGGTGAGCCAGCACGGGGCTCAATGCGAGGGTAGTCATGAATGGCGGTATGCTGCGCGCCAGGACAGGAAAAACCCCCAAAAGAAGAGAAAGGGGAAAGGGGAGGGTCTACGATAAGAGGAAGCTTATCATAAACCTGCGGGGATACAGGGTCAGAAAAAGCTGAACCGCTTTCGGCGGTGTCAGCAGCCATGTCAGAGGACACTTGATCGTTCCCCAGAGGTTCTGACAGAGATTTGAAACGAGCGCCATTATCAGCGCAGGGGAAGGTAATATGATTAATTAAGTCGATCGTAGAATAATCTTCTGAGGATTGTGGTTGAGAAATTATATGATCTAATTACGATTGATTATAATGATTGAGATTGGAAAAAATATAAAACTTTACTATTTTGGTCCTCTTGTGATTGATAATCATCAATGCATAAACATGACATTTCTTATTAAAGAAATATGTTTGATGCTATCAGAGGTCGTCGTTTAAACTTTTTGAGCTTTTTGGATTGTTAATACACAATAAATTTTAGAAGTGAAATTTTGAAAAGAAAGTACTTAATTATCCTTAATTCATGACTTAAATAAAAAGGAAAAAAGGGAAAAATATATATTTTATGACTTTCATTAAAATCCAATCCATAGAATAGTGTAGTTGTTTAATGTAATAGATTTGTTAACTAGTCATAAAACATCAATTGCTTGTTTTGTAGGATTTTGTTGAAAATTCTTGATAGAATTGTGAAGAATTGCGATTTTGATGTGTATATGGTGTATAAAATAAAAATCATGACACTACAATGTGTTACAATTTCTAAAATTCTCTTTCATGTTCATTAGAGATGCATTTGGTAAAATTTTTAGATTTTCAAAATTAGCTAAAATCAATATTCTAATATAGAATTGAGGGAGTTCACAATCTTGATTTTTCATTTACTATAACACGTTCTGAATAAAATCTTGTTTGACTGGTTGAGAGAATGTAATGTCTCTAGATGTGTTTGAGGTGTTTCACGATATTTAGTTCCATGCCACATAATTTGAAGTTTAGTAATGCATATATAAAGAAGCGAGTTGCTGCTAAGGTGACTTATGGTTTAAGCATTTTACCTCGTGTTGGTGAGTCATGCTCAATTTACTCTAGGACAATAATTTCACAAACTTATCGTAGACTAGACCAAGTTAGTAGACTTGGTTTGGGATCTGATAAGTATCAAAGTTGAAAAACCAATCCAAAGTGTATATGCTAAGTGTTATGTGAGGCTAAGTGATACACTAATGTGAGTTGGTAAGAGCCACCTTAAAGTTTCGTATGAGCTATCTCTAGTATCTTACATTGTCTACTGATTCAAGCGTGACTTTTAAAGATGATGTCAAGACGACAAGTGGAATGAATGTAATGTCCTAAGATGTGCTTAAGATATTTTAGCTTGTTTAGTTTTGTATCAGATAATTTGAAAATCTAAGACAAAAATACAAGGAAGTGAGTTACTACTAAGGTAATTTATTGCTTAAGCATTTTGACTCATGTTGGTGAGTCATACACAAGTTACTTTAGGACAACAGTTTCATGGACTTGTTGAGTTCTACATCAGGGACCAAACCAAGCCACTATGGTTGGGCGCGGGACATTATAGGATTTTATACAACCTTTTACAATATTAGAGGATGAGTTTGATTTCCTTTGATGTCTTGAAAGGCCTATAAACTCAACCATAGGCTTTAGAGCATCATTTTCTTGCGCTAAATTAGATTTTATTTGTTCCATTTTTTTCATTTTCCTTGAAAAAGAAAAGATGAATTGACAAATTCTTCAAATCCTAGTTTGGGATTGAAGAGGCTGGAACCCACAACTATCCCTTAATTGTTCGATCAAACTATAATCCATATGGGTTTCATTGGAACATCTTATTTATTTGTCATGTTGCAACAAAAATATAAATGACATACCAATATAAGACCCACATGGTTATGTGGATTATATGTAACGAGAAAACTAGAATTTGGATTTATTTATTCTAATACAGAGTATATAATGGTGATTCTATAATACATTATTGTATTTTTTTGTAAATGTAAAAACAAAACAAAAAATAAATTTCTTCACAAAATCGAGTGAAATATTCCATATTCGAACTTATGTTCCATTATTATTTTAGCTAAAAAATGCATAAATATGAGTTGTTGACTTTATAGGATTATGTAGAATTTATCACGTTAATTTTATAGGCCATATGAAATTTTTGTAGAATCAGAGTCTCCTAATCTTTTACCAAACACATCGATTTCAAAACTAATCTTATCAAATCAATACATAGAATTGGAGTATGATAATTTTAAAGCTTTAATTTTAATAATTGCTCATTAATACAAAAAGGTCTGTTTCCTAGCTTCTTATTGGGACTCTACCTTAAAAGTTAATTCATAAGGAGGTTTTAGTTACTTCTTTAATTGATATTCTATTTAACATGTAAGTTACAGTTTTAAGTATTTCACCTTAGAGAGATCTTGATAGGGTAGAATGATTAATCATACTTCTCACCACGTCCTTAAGTATCCTATTGTGTCTCTTAGTAACACCATTACGACTGAAGAACCAAGCATAGTGTATTGAAACAATGACTTCCTATGTAAATTCTACCTTTTTTCAAGTTAATGTTACATTTTAATACTCTTAAAATATCGTTGGGTGATAACCATATAATTTTATGACGATGATCTAGTAAGAAGAGGTCTTAATTTTGTTTTTTTGGGACTTTTTATCCACTATTCTTTTTAGTTAATTGATGAGAAATTTTAATTAACATAAGTACATGATATATGATGAAGCACATTGACAAGTAAGAAGTGATCTACAAAGATTATGGATTTTTAAGGTTAAAATATTGCTCAGATGAATCAAACAATATGTTGAGAAAATACTAAATTGGATCTAACAATTTTAAATTAATCAAACAAAGGGAAAAATATGTTAGGATTCATTAAGCAATTAAACTACAAATGAAGGATTTACTTGCTCTCTCTCTCTCTTTATCTCTTAAGAGTAGTCCTTGATAAGCATGAATTATAAGTTAAGGGAAGTTTTCTACTTTGATCGGACCATAGCAATTGTTTCCGTGTACCCGACAAACATTCTATCGTTGCATTTTCTCTATAGTGCTATCATCATCATCATCATCATGATAAATACAAACAAGAGCACAACAGAGCACAACTGTGGTTAACTTTAGCTAACTTTTTTTTACCATGAACATGATTTGAATGACAATCTAATAAATCTATATAAAGCCTTCTCTCTCTCTCTCTCTCTCCCAATTATCCTAGATAAGCATTAATTGTAAGTTTGTTTGCAAAGGTAGAAGGAAGGTATAGTTTCATTTCTCCTGATCAACTATACCATGATAGTTGGTTAAACATGAATCATTAGTCAAGGAAAAATTTCTGTTGTTTTTATGTACTCCACACACATTCTAATGTCACATTTTTACTATAATATCATCATCATCATTATTAAATATATAGAAGAACACAGTTATGGTTGACTATATTTAAAATTTTTAACCATGAACATGACTCAAATGACAATCTAATAAATTTAAATAAAGTATAAACAATGATGAATGATAATGATGTACTCAAAATCTTAATAATTATTATTAATCATTAGTTTTTTTCACTAAGTTGATTTTCTTCTTTGTCTACCGGTTTGAGTTTTCTCTACATACGTATAGATATATTCCAAGGGTGGCCATATTAATTAAAAAAAAAAGGGGGGGAAAACTAACCACTCAACTCATAGTTTGGCATCATCTCAAGTCATTTGCAACTCCAAATCACATCAAATCCACCCGTGACTTTGATGTCGCAACCATTCGAGAGTCAAGAGCAACAATCAGCTAAAGAAAGGCGAGCTGGAATACATCTTCTTTCTAATGTTAATATGCAACGCCAGTCTTAATCAATGCATCAGCACGCCAGTCGATTCATGGGGGGCCACGAGCTTCCCAAGATGCCACACCACGTGACCAGCTTAGCAAACGTCACTTGAGTTCTCTCCTTGAAAATTCACATTTTGAAGAAAGATCACATGAACACGCCAGTCCATTCATGGAGGGCCACTCTCCTTCAATACTGCTGCGGTAGGCGTGCCACAGCACCGAGCCACGAAAAATCACATTTTTCGCATCTATCAATTCTAGTTTTATAAGACACTTTTTGGTTGAGTACATCATTTGGATTTCTTGCTAATGGTAGTCAGAAGTTTGAACTTTCGTAGATATACCCAACAACACATTACAGGAACAGATGAACCATCTCCGTCAAATTGTAAGATACGTGTCCATATTTAGTTGTCAGGAATAACCGATGCTACAAAATGAGTTAGAATGCTTTTATTTTTCGTACTTGCTTACAAATATATGTGATAAGTGAACTTCTACTATTTTCAAATGGCTTAGAATATAAGAGAAAGTTTCACTGGCACCAGCACGTTGGATGATATATGATAACATGACCGGGAGGAAATGATAAGTGAATCCCATGTATCATGCACGCTTACTCCTTTGAGTAAAAATTACCATGAGTCTTATTTATAGTGTACACAAATCAACATCCTAGAAAATACGAAAAGATTAATTTTTTTGTTGTTTTCTCCCTCTCCCTCTGTGTGTGTGTGTGTGTCTCTCTCTCTCTGTGCCTTTAACAATGACCATGTGGTATGAAACGTAAATGTCGAATGACGGAAGTAGTAGGTTATGCCTTGTATACATTATTTATGGATGAACTTGACAAGTCATATCCATGTTTGTAAAAAACGATCCAAATTTGAATCCTAACTGGAACCCATCCTAACAAGAATTCCAGTCACAGCTCTCATCATATCCAATCCCCCTGACGTGTCCTTCTATGCATGGAACCCATCACAGTGGCATCTTCTGGAGTTGGCTTGTGATCAGCGGCCTATTTTTATCTATATTCTCCATCATATCTGTATTTTCTCTCTGAAACAGGAAAAAGGAAATTGTTTAATTTGGTGGCTGCTAATCCTATTTGTTTTTTTTTATATTTTTCTGAAAGATTATTTCCTTTTTTTTTTTTTTTTGTTTAAAAGGTGTGGCTGCGCTAATCCGAATCCTTCATTTCCCCCCATATATTGGCTGGCTGTTTGTTCTTTCCTTCGTTTGGGATTCTATCTCCTTTTCCTCTCCATACAAACAGCAACGTAGCTCCGAGGTTGTAGAAAAGGAGAACAATCTTGTCATCTTTCATCCATTCCCGGAAGTCATTATCGTACCCTTCTCTTCCCCCCCCCCCCCCTCTCTCTCTGCGCCAATCATTCTGGGTAGGCTTCTTTGTCGCAGACGAGTAGAATAGCACTCGTTGTTGTTGGAGATATCTGTTTGATTCTATACTAAGAGCATTGCATCCTCCTCACTCGGAACAACAAGCCGGTGGTACCTTTCCTTCCTCATAGAATATCTTCTGCATCCTCCTCTTCCATTCCCATATTGGGTTTTACTGAGGAAGAAGGGAGGAACCATTTGTTTTCTTCCTCCACACTTCTGCCTTCTGGTGGTGGTGTTTTTTATTTTTTCCCTGTTGTCTTCTTTTGATGTTCGAAGGAAATCCAATTTCCTGACTTGGGTACCGCTCAAAGCAATAGGAGAGGTTTGATCTCGAGAGAAAACTAGGATGGGCAGATATGGTTCGAAAATACAGTCGTTGTGGAACAACAGATGGCTGGTGTTTGTGGCAGCAATGTGGATACAGTCCTGTGGTGGCGTTGGGTACCTGTACGGGAGTATCTCGCCGATTCTGAAGAGCTCACTAAACTATAACCAGAAGCAGGTGGCCAGCCTTGGTGTCGCCAAGGACCTGGGAGACAGTGTTGGGTTCCTAGCGGGGATCCTCAGCGAGGTCTTGCCACTTTGGGGGTTGCTGCTGGTGGGAGCCATACAGAACTTTGTTGGGTATGGTTTGGTCTGGCTCGTTGTAACCGGGAGGATAGTCCGCTTGCCTCTGTTGGCGGTGAGTGGCTTGCGGTTTCTTGATGTTTCTTAGTTCATTTGCAATATTTGTTTGTTTAGATTTTTGTCCGTTTGCTGGTTTTTTGATGTTGCTTGATTGGAATTGTAGAGTATTTTCAATTATGCACCAGTTTATTTCGATATTCAGCTGTTTCTTATATAGTATTTTAAATTCAGCTACATTTATATCTGTTGTTGAATTTGTTTAATGACAATTTCTTTGAATTGTTCAAGGGTCTAGATGCATGTGAAGGGGGATAGTGTTTCATTTTCCTGTGCAATCTTTCAAGATTTTATTTGTCACGTTAATTAGATTCTTCTTTTTTTATCTCTGAAACTTATTCATTTCTTATCAAAATTTAGCTCATTTCATGGTGTCGATAACTTTCTAGATCATGTTAAACTTGCAAAGTTGTGTAATGTTTGTCTGTCGAATGAGTGAGAATGTTCTATGATCTACAACTGTGCCTTCTCCTTAGATTCATAGATATATGTAGCAATTAGCAGTGTCGTAACTATAAAAGTATAAATATTTGATAGGAGGACGGAGGTATCCAATGTGTTGACCTTTACTTTTTATGATGAAATTTATAATTAAATTGCTCATGGAACTCAAAAAGTACTCTTTTTCTGTTTATTTATTGAATTGCAAGGGTTTTTATGGTGCAATGGTAGAATCTCAGAGTTGTTATTTCTTATCTTGCATTAGTTGTCATGAGAATCAGTAATTGGCTAATTGCTTTCGTATTCCTAAGTACAGCTCAAGCAGCGAGCATCAAAATATACACTACTTGATATTCTAATTTTCTTTGTGCCAGTTTTTGGGCTTATTTGATCTGATGAAGTTTTCAATCCTCTGATCTCACTACCAGTGTCCTTATCAGTGATTTTTTTTTGAAAATTTGTCTCCTTTTGTTATTGTTTACTAACTAGTTTGCATCGTGCCTTTTTATGTTTCATTGCTGGGATGCAGGAAGTCTGAGTAGGATGTAGTTGAAATTTTTTCTCTTCAAAATGTGTTATTTGTGGGTAAACTGAAAAAGATTCGTACTTGGCATATTGTTACAAACAGGGAGCTGTTGATAAGTGAAATGAATGTCTGATCACTAGTTCACTACAGCATTTTTCCAGTTCACATTTAAATTCATTTATTTTAACTACTTTCATCAATTTTAGTAGTTGATGTTTATCTTTACTTATTGTTCTCACAGTTGATGTGAAGCTTTTGCAATTCAAATTAGTTCTTATGATTTTATTCTTTATCACACTACTGTATTTTCAACTTATTGCGAAATACTTCATTGTAAATTTTATTTACACACATGTAGAATAAAATTTGTTAAAAATTTACTGCAAAGTTCATGTTCTTATTGTTCACTGGACCAGATTAAGTGTATCTATGCCATTCTCTGACAATAAATCTTATGGTGTTTATATATTTCAAACACAAAAAAAAGAAGATTTATTAAATTAATATCATGTTATATACAGTACATAGGTAAGGAATTTATATTTCAAGTAAACGGACATGAGAATTAGGGGTGGCAAAATGGATTGATGAATCGGGTTCCGGTCAACTCCTTTCAACTCAATTCATCTACAACCAACCCAAATTCAACTTGTTTATTAAACGGGTTGAAAATTCCAACTCAAATCCAATTCATTTACAAATGGGTTGACTTGGTGTGACTCATTTAACCTGTTTATTCTGTTAAACGAGTTAGACAGATCAACCTGACCTGTTGAACTTATTTAATCTTATCTAACTTTGAATATTATTAAAGAACTAAAATAAATACCTAAATAATTACTCACAAGACACAAATGAATAACCAATTACTTAAATAACATTGTTGGAAAAGTCTCATATTGGTAAAAATGAAGACAAGACTTGTGATTATATATATGTAGACCCTTCACTCATTGCTAATTAGTTTTAAGTTGAATGTCTATATTTCAACACGGTATCAGAGCCAAAAGAGGCCCAAACATGTCTAATTCCACAGACATTCATCTATGTCCAAAAAAGATATTTGTAGAATAAAAAAAGGTCACAAATAAGGGAAAGTTTTGGAATAGTCTTACATTGGAAAAAGTGAGGACAAGATTTGTAGTTATATATAGATAGATTTCTTTATTAGTTGTCAATTGATTTTGAGCTCAATGTTCATATTTTAACAAATATAAAATATTAAATACAAATCAAACTTTATAGTTACATATTTTAATAAATATAAATTAAAAATATATATATGTAATTACTTATATAGGTTGGTGGGTCATAAATGGGTTAGCCCTATTGAATCCAAATTCAATCCATTTATTAAATAGGTCAAATAGGTTGTCTTATTTCTGATTCAAATTCAATTAAGTCCAACTCTAACCCATTTAAATGCTGGGTTGACATGTAGGGTTCATGGATTGGGTTAGAAATTTCCACTCCTAATGAAAATGGTGAAAATATCCATGGGCTAATGCAGAATTTAATAAGAAGGCCATTCTAGCTATTGAATCCAAATTCAATCCATTATTAAATAGGTCAAACGGGCTAACTTATTTCTGATCCAAATTCAATTAAGCCCAACTCTTAACTCATTTAAATGCTGAGTTGACATGTAGGGTTCATGGATCGGGTTAGAAATTGCCACCCCTAATGAAAATGGTGAAAATATCCATGGGCTAATGTAGAATTTAAAAAGAAGGCCATTCTAGCTAGTTAGATTCACTGTTGATGAATGTATGGAAGAAATCAATGTGCATCTTGAATACATTATCAACAGTTTTAATTGGAAACTACTAGTGAGAAAAGGCACCAAGTCATCACAGTGCTTAAAAACATATGCACACACATCTAAAAGATTAATCAAGGAATAAACCACAGGTTTTCTATCGGTACTGTCATTAATAGATCAAAATCCTTGAACTCAGAAAAGAATGACAGATTTAAAAAGATAATAAAATGGTTATGTTTATAGTTAGATTACAAAAAATAACATCAAAAGAGGTTGTACTGTAATTTTTTCAGCAATTTCGGCCTTCTTAGATCGAGGGTGCCAGTTACTAGATGCTTATGTTAATGATGACAAAAGATTCAATACACCTCAGATTAGAGAATTCTTTTTCCATTTTGTAGTATGCAATTTTTGCATTGGGCTAAGGTGTTTTCTGATTCGAGTTAGACCTTATCTAGTTAAGTTGTCAACAGGTCATTCAAGGTTTAAAAAATGGCTCTTCACTCAATCTGCAGATTGGATACCAATTATATGGTTAGTTTGTGCTCAGACGAAGTAACCAGCCTGATTGACCCATGGCAAGGTTGCTGAACTGACTAATTGATCCAATAGGATTATCATCCAAAGAGAGGTCAAGCTCATGTTTGTGCTGCTCAGGCATTAGCTGAACACATTCTTTCAACAGAAACATGGGTAGCATGTTTGGACCCGAGACAAGCTGTTTATAAAATTGGTCAAGTTGGGGTTGACTACCCTGTCACTAAGACTTAAATCGTAAGCAAATATTTTAAGAGAAAAAGCCCTCCCAAAACTATAACGTGATCTGTTTGTAGATCATTTCTTAAATTAATAGTTTTTTTTACCAGTTTTGACCATGTTAGTAAAGGTCATTTTCTGTCCCATGTTTGTCTTTCAATTTAAATCAAGTCATAGTATTACTTTCAAAAGTCTTCGTTTTACATGGTCAAATTACATAGTATGAATTCTTCTCATCTAGTCATTGACTGTCGTAAATACTTAAACTTAAGATGTGAAAATTCTTATTTGTATGACTTGCTGAAGCACTACATTAAAATATGTGTACAAACTCCATAACCACCGATTCAATTATGGAGTGTATGGTTTATACTAGTAGTTTGTACACTTATAATGGTTGTAATTTTAAAAAAAAAACTGTCCTCCAAACTACCAGTTGTATTGGCTCAGTTCCAAATAAATTTTCTTCTACTTATTTGTCATTCCAACACACCACACTAGGTAGAATGATAAATCAAGTATTTCAAACCAGATTCTTCCTTTTTTAACAGGGTAGATGCTGACTTCTAATGTATGTGTAACCAAAATCATTCTCTATCTTTTTGTTACAAATTCTTGAGGTATGAGAAACAACACAAAACATTGGGTAGATCCAAGTATTTGAAACCAGATTCTTCCTTTTTTAACAGTGTAAATGCAAAATCCTACTAACGTATGTGTAACCAAAATCATTCTATCTTTTTGTTATGAATCCTTAAGGTATGAGAAACAAACCTATGGCACTCACATGTCGTTTGGAAGTCAAATGAATTTTAAACTTTTTCCTTTTGTTGAGTATGTGCAGCCTGATTATGCTAAGCCTTAGGCCTGCGGATCCAACTAAATTTCATGTGTAACTAAATTTTTTTTAAAGGCTATATATGTAATTTCATATACTCAGATGTTCTAGATCTCTTTTATATAAAAGAGGCAGTTTTTTGTAACATGTATCTTTGAAAAAGATAAGAATAAGAATCCTAATGCGGTCATGGACGTAAGCAACTTGCTGAACCATATCAATCCTCAATTTTCAGTGTGTGCGCTGGTTTTTCTTTTTCCTTGCTTTTCCTCTAGATTCTGTAGGGAGATCGTTTTCCCAACACCTTTTTTGGCTGAACATCTTTTGTGTTTGACATTTGCGAACTTACAAACCATGGTCAAGTGCTAAAATGATGGCCAAGCTACAATTAGAGCTATCTGTGTTGGACCAAATGCTTTCTATATCTCTTAAACATGGTAAATTCATGTTCACGATGGTCACAAGGACATTTCTAGAACAGTTCTTCTGAGATCCAAAACTTTTTCTTACTCTCAGCGATTTATACTATTGGGGGATGAAACCCCCACTTTTTTTATAATCAAACAGCTCATTTTCTCACAGGCACTGTACTTTGCATGCTACCTTTCCAATAAGATTACAGTATCTTCTTTATTTACCTACAAGGAAGATTATACAAATGACCAAGGGTTTGTATCTCAGTAAGGCTTTGATTTTTCATTTTCTGTAGATAAGGTTGTAGGTTGTTCGTTTATCACATTTAAGTAGTAAATAACTATCTTTTATCACATTGAGTAGTAAGTAACCCTCTTTTATCACATTGAGTACTAACTCTCTATTATCACATTGAGTACTAACTATTTTCCTACCATGCAGATGTGGTTTCTCATATTTGTTGGTACAAATGGAGAAACCTATTTCAACACTGCTGCACTGGTTTCATGTGTCCAAAACTTCCCAAAGAACAGAGGCCCAGTTGTAGGGATATTAAAGGGTTTTGCTGGTTTAAGTGGTGCAATCTTGACTCAGACATATGCACTAATACATACTCCAGAGCACGCGGCTTTGATCTTCATGGTTGCAGTTGGTCCTGCTATGGTAGTCATCACTTTAATGTCCTTTATCAGACCTGTTAAAGGTCATCGGCAACTGCGATCGTCCGATAACTCCAGCTTTATGTTTGTCTACAGTATTTGCTTGTTGTTGGCAGCTTATCTAATGGGTGTGATGATTGTTGAAGATCTAGTTGAATTGAGATACAATGTTGTTGTTATATTCACGCTTGTGCTGTTCTTCCTTCTGCTTGTTCCTATTGTGATTCCTTTGCTGTCAAGCTGTTACATGGATCCCAGATCTCCTGAAGAGGAGAATCTCTTGCCTGAGCATCAGAATGAAGAGGAAGGCAAGTCAGGCAAATCTGCTGATGAAACTGAGGTTATTCTTAGTGAAGTCGAAGATGAAAAGCCTAAGGAAGTAGACTTACTTCCTGCCGAGGAGAGACAGAAGCGAATTGCACGGTTACAAGCACAGTTATTCCAAGCTGCTGCTGAAGGAGCTGTGAGGGTCAAGAGGAAGAAGGGTCCACGAAGGGGGGAGGACTTCACTCTGAAGCAGGCACTCAAAAAAGCTGATTTATGGCTTATATTTTTCTCTCTTATGCTGGGCTCAGGATCAGGCTTGACTGTCATTGATAACCTGGGACAAATGAGTGAATCTTTGGGTTATAACGAGCCTCATATTTTTGTGTCCTTGATCAGCATTTGGAACTTTCTTGGTAGAGTTGGTGGTGGTTATTTCTCTGAGCTTATAGTGAGGTAATGTGAAATTTTC
Organism: Posidonia australis; assembly: GCA_024699735.1. NCBI lineage: Eukaryota > Viridiplantae > Streptophyta > Magnoliopsida > Alismatales > Posidoniaceae > Posidonia > Posidonia australis. Next base: position 14,640 of record JAMKQA010024125.1, read on the forward strand.
TTAGGTTACATCTCATGTATATTTTTCTAATATCTGCTAGAAAAGTACCTCTTTCAGTCCATTTCTTTTTACATCACATGAAACTGGTAAGATAGCTGACTCTGTTTTCGCTACTGTAGTATGAACCAAAAATGATAATCTAGCCTAGGAAGGATCACTTAAAGAGATCTCACATGATCTCCACAAAAGAAGAATTACACCCCATAAATTGGTAGAAGGACATTGTTCTAGATGTTTCCTTCATTTTTTGACCCTTTTTCATCTTTTGTTTTGGATGATCTGTAGATCGTTCTTCATTTATGCACTAGCATTGACTAATTGTTGATAAACCTTAATTTTTATGTTGGGAAAATGCAGGACTCCTTTTCTTTAAGATTTTTTTTGCTCAATTATGTTTTTTTAAAAATTTTGTTACCAGGGGCAAGGCAGTTCCAAGGCCATTAGCTCTGGCTGTAGCTCAGCTTCTGATGGCAATCGGGCATTTCTTTTTGGCTATGGCGTGGCCTGGAACATTGTATGTCTCAACTTTGTTGGTTGGACTTGGATATGGAGCTCACTGGGCTATAGTGCCAGCTACAGCTTCTGAGTTGTTTGGCTTGAAAAACTTTGGGGCCTTGTACAATTTTCTTACAGTTGCAAATCCAGCAGGTTCATTAATATTTTCAGGTCTTATTGCAAGCAACGTATACGATTCTGAAGCTGAGAAACAAGCTTATCAACCCCGAAATTCTTTTTCGTTGCTCAGTTTTCTTCTCAGTGGACAGTTGAATGAGGAAGAACCACTAAAATGCATGGGAGCAGTGTGCTTTTTCCTTACATCCTTGATGCTCTGTGGTCTCTGCATCATCGCTTGCATCTTGAGCACAATTCTTGTGTATAGGACCAGAATAGTATATGCCAGTCTTTATGGAAAGCATCATACTTGAACATTGCAATTTTTGTACAAGTATCAACTCCTAGGTGATTGTTCAATGTTGGTCTTTGGAATATAGCTTTTCATTCTGGTCCTCTCTCTCTCCAAGGGTTCGCTATAATTCACATTTTGTAGTTGTGCAGCCTCATTGAGTAAAGGAGTGAGCACCGCAGATAAATATACTGTCGCTTCTTTCTATATGATGTTCATAAAAAGTGTCAATTACGATTTTGTTCTGTAACATTTTGGAATGCCATGTCTTCCAATTGTTTGTCATTTCAATTGAGAAACTTCTGTCTACAGTTTTAATCTTGTCTGTTTGTATAACAGTTGTGGTATATATTGTCTTGTCCATGATTCATTTAAATGATTAGCTATATTATAGTTCTCCTCTGCATGATGATACCTTGTCAAGTTCAATGTACTGTCCACTACTTGTGAATGATTAGCTAGCACTTTCTCATCTAACTAATCAATTCGAAATAGAGTTTAGTAAAGACTATTTTGATTCTTATTCACCTTGAATTCTTCCAATTGTCACATTCGTTTGATGAAGATGGTTGTTCAATGACTTGCACTTAGCAGACAAACTTTGGAAATGTTGAGATTGCATCATATCAAAATCAACAGGCTACAGATAGCATGCAAAGGTTTAAGGGCAATCAGGGAGAAAATTTGATTTAGAGCAATTTAGTAGTGATGCATCAACTGGTTTTGCATTGCAATTACGTTGTTGGAAAAAATTGTTTCCACTAGAACTGGTACTGTTTCATTGTTTATCTGCGAAGACAAGTAATTTTGGGCTTTAGTTAGTTTATGATAGAGAATTTGATATTGTTGTACTATCAGGATAAAGGAAGACACTTAGGAGAAGAGAAACTTTATTATTTGTAGTTGATCAGAGAAACTATTTTTATGACATCTATCAGTACATCCGAATGCTTGATAGTTGATATGCATTTTCAAGTGTCTGATACACTCTATTAGCTACAGGCCATTCTACTTCATCCTCTATGACCAGTATTCAAATTCTATAATGGCTATTGGATATATCATGAATAAGTAGCAAAATGTACAATGTATTTCAGAATTCATGGTGAAAGACAACAATGACTGATGAAACAAGCAATGATGTCAGATATAAAGAAATAGGAACTTCTTGTGATTTACATCAAAAAAGTGAGAATTAACTGCAATAATATTTTCAGTGATTACATTGAAGGTGTTAGAGCAAGAAGGTGATATGGCAGATTCTAGAGCTTATACTTTTGTGGGTCCCAGTTGTACAAGAAACTTACCCGAATGGGAGGACCTCTCATGGTTGGGAAGGATATTTTGGGTTACCAAAGTAGGCTCTCAACCCAATGACAAGTCAATCTAACCACTACAGTAACCTATACAACCTCACCATAGTTATCAAAAGCTTAACCCAACCTTCTTCATGGGTTAGAAGTGCCATACCAATTAACAACCTAACCATAGTGAAGTGGGACCCATGCAAAAATTAGTCCCTAGTTATTGTTAAACATATATTAAACAGCCTACCTAAGGTCATTGGCATGTGCAACCTTTGCAATCCTTAGATCTGAAATTGGCACTAACAAGATAAATAACTAGCACATGCAATCCAAAAAATAGAAAAGAAAACCATAAACAACAAATGGCTGCAAATTCACCTTCTCTCCAATAATTGATAAAAAAGGCAAACTAAATACATGTACATGAATAACTATACACCAACTTTTTGGAAACTTACATCTTAAAATTAAATTGCCAAATTTAACCAATTCTTGAACCCATACCTAAGGTCAAAACCCAACCATAGTTAGGGTTTCAACACATGATAAAAGCAGGATTAAAATCCTTAAATAAGAGTGGAAAGAGAACCATTGTAACCTTTTGCTGCCTCTTTCTTTCTTTTATTTCTTGTGTATTTTGGTATTTGGGAATTTTGTTTTCGGTCCGATTGGGGGCTTTTTCCCAAAAAGCTCCAATTTTTCCCTCAAAAATTTTCGATTTTTGGTGGGAAAGGAGAAAATGAAGACGTGGGGTTTCTCCTGATTCCAATTCCTCCGGCAACAGGGAATCCTTCCCCAACTGGTAATTTGTCGCCTTTTCCCCTGTTCTTGAGCATTCCCTCGATTCAAATTTTACTTCTACCCGTGCTTGGACGAGGGAGATCGGGTAATCCAACCTTTTTAGGGTTATTTTTGATTGTGCTTGGTGACGCTAGGAATTCTCGTAGCCTTTGGTGTGTAGATCTTGGTTCTATTTAGTTTCTAGGGTTTCAGCTGTAGTCTTCAACTCGTGCTCCGGCTTTTCGCTTAATTCTTAAGGGTTCTGAAGAAAAGTCGAACTTTGGCGTATGTTTTAGTGCTTTGCGGTAATTGATGGAGCAAAATTAGTAGAATTAGGGTTGTGGTCTTGTCACCTTGTGCCATTTTGCTTTCAGCTTCTTTGGTAGTGACAAACCTGTGGTTGCTTCTTTCTGAAGGTTAATTGGATTGTGAGTGAGGAGACAAGAGGAAAGTTGTAGTTTTGTTTCTAAAGTATTTCGTGTTTTTTGTCTCCTTCGTTTGTGGATGCAGGTCATCATAGTCAGTTTACGTGGACGTGTAGATAGATAGCATTTCATGCAAGTTCTGGTTCCAGATTTTGGTGTTCTGGGGTCATTGAGGTGTAAGGAGAGGCTGCGTCTTTTGTGTTGGAAGATTAGATGGAATGTAATAGAGATGAGGCCCTTAGGGCGAAGGAAATTGCAGAGAGGAAGTTTACGGCCAAAGATGTTGCTGGCGCCAAGAAGTTTGCTCTCAAAGCCCAAAATCTGTTTCCGGCTCTAGATGGCATTGCTCAAATGATAGCTACGCTTGATGTTCATGTCGCGGCAGAGGAAATTATTAATGGGGAAAAGGATTGGTACGGGATTCTCTGTGTCAGTGCTTCAGCTGATGATGAGATGGTGAAGAAGCAGTACAGGAAATTAGCCCTCATGCTTCATCCTGATAAAAACAAGTCCATTGGTGCTGAAGCAGCGTTTAAGCTAGTGTCTGAAGCTTGGAGTGTCTTGTCTGACAAGACGAGGAGAATGGCCTATGATCAGAAAAGGAATGTAAAAGTGTCTCAACAAAGAGTTTCAAAGTCACATGCTTCCTCAAATGGCTTCCACCATTTTCCTAATCATTCGTCTTCCAATTTGAGGGCTCAAAAGAATACTGCCCGCTCTGCCCCCTCTGCAGTCCCCCCTCCGGCTTGTCCACCGAGACCAAGTACATTTTGGACATCATGCAATCGATGTAAAATGCAATATGAATATCTTAGAATATATCTCAATCACAACCTTCTCTGTCCAAATTGCCATGAACCCTTTCTGGCTGTTGAAACTGGAAATCCGACCAATGGACATAATGCCACTGTTCATTGGCCCTCTACACAGCGACAGCAAACTCAAAATGTGAACAAGAATGCATACAGTCATGGGAAAAAGTCCTCATCTAAAACTGGATCTGCTGCGTTTCAGCCTTCTCATAGTGCCAATCACACATATGAGAAAGTGATGAAATGGGAGGAGAAGCAGGGAACAACTGTAGGTAATGAGGCTGTGCAGCGGAAAAATGTTCAAAAGAGGACCGTGGGTAATGTGCCTGTCAGGAATGATAGTGTTGATAGGGAACAGCCTGGTTTCTCTAACGCGGAGAGACCTGTGAAGAAAAGAAGCATAAGTGATGTTGGTCTTAATGATTATGCAGGAAACCAGTCATTGGGTAAAACAAGTACTATCAATGAAAACAAAAACTCAAATTCTAGTACAGTTTTTCCGACAGAAAAGGCTAATGTTTCTGGAGCTAGAATGGCATGGAGGCAAAGCAGCAACTTAAGCAGGGAACTGTCATCTCTTGACATTCGAAACATGCTTATGCAAAGGGCAAAGGGTTTGGTACAGGGAAAATTAGATGAGTGGCATTCAGCTGTTGCTTCCAAATTAGTAGAGAAGGAAAAGGCAAAGCACAAACAAAAGCTAAAAGCAAAAGCAACTGAAAAAGAAAATCTTGTGTTGCATGGAGATGCAGTTGCTGCACCTGATGAGACCAGGACAAACAAATCCAGCAATCTTACTAGAGAAACACCAGGTGAGAAGGCCTCGTCGGCTGATCCGTGTGTTGAGTCTGATAAGGAGGTTCCAGAACATGTATCTATTGATGTTCCTGATCCAGACTTCCATGATTTTGACAAGGATCGCTCAGAAAAGGCTTTTGAGCCCGATCAGGTATGGGCTACATATGATGATGAAGATGGGATGCCTCGTTTCTATGTTCTTATCCAAAAAGTTATTTCTTCAAAGCCATTTAAGACTCGCATGAGCTTTCTCAATTCCAAAACAAATAGTGAATTGGGCCCAATGAACTGGGTAGGTATGGGTTTTGCCAAAACCTGTGGGGAGTTTAGGGTGGGCAGATATGAACTGAATGACCATATAAATATCTTTTCTCACAAAGTTAGATGGGAGAAAGGTGCACGTGGGGTTATCAGAATTATTCCACGCAAAGGTGACACATGGGCTCTTTATAGAAATTGGTCACCAGATTGGAATGAACATACTCCTGATGATATGATCTACAAATATGACATGGTTGAAGTGCTTGATGATTATAGTGAAGAGCAAGGTATATCAGTTACACCGTTGGTGAAGGTTGCTGGTTTCAAAACAGTGTTTCATAGACACCTTGACCCAAAGGAGGTTAAAAGGATCCCAAGAGAAGAAATGTTTCGCTTCTCACATCAGGTTCCTTCTTATTTACTCACAGGTGTGGAATCAGAGAATGCTCCAAAGGGTTGCCATGAGTTAGATCCAGCTGCTACTCCCTTGGAACTTCTTCAGGTAATCACTGAAGCTAAGGAAGAAGAGTGGGGTGAGACATCTGAGAAACCGGTTGCTTGAAATGTTGACAATTATGGAGAATTCATTGACCTTTAGCATGGATTCATGCTGGGTGGATATATTCCAATTTTTATTGGGATTAAAATGCTGTATGGCATCTCCATGTTTTTCAATAGCGGCTAATTATGATGCTGGCAATAGTTTTTCCGTTTCACTTCAATCATTTGTGACAGATATTTGAAATTCTAACTTTCAACTTTATCTGCATTTAAAAGGTATCTAGAATATAAAAGTCAGTCAAGTATTTGTTCTAGGTTTGATATTTGATGCTAATTTCAAATATTGTGCTTTATTTGGCCATTTGGCTTTCTATGAGTTTGTAAGTTGGTTGACATTTTTGCTTCAATGGGAACGTATTTCAAGGGAACAAAATGTAGCTTGCACATGGCATTAACTGTTCCATTTGTGTCATAGTTTTTTTATGCTGACCTTCCTAAATTTTACGAGTTTTTTTCCTATCTTAAAATTTTCTTGTTCATATTTGTAGTTTGAAACTCTGATTATAATAATTACATGATGATGTAAATGTACTTCCATGTTCATATGATAATGTATTCTCGACATGTTATGATTTATTACAAAGTAAGATTCTCCAAAATCATTTGTATTGCTTCTTGTATGATTATATAAAACCTTTCTATGTTGCATCTTAAGGTACTTTTAATATTAGGGCGTCTTTTAAGCTTGAGTGCCATTAATTTTGGTTGGATTAAATATATTTCTTGCAAGTCTTCTTTCTGTTTGTTTGGTGTTGTATCACATTGAAGTTTTCGTTTGATTTTGCTACAAAATAGTTTCTAGATAGTATTACAAATTTAAACCCTGAATGCTTTTCCTTAAACCAAATTTATCCAAGTAAAATATGGTCTGAAGGATGTGGCACTCCTTTTAAACAAAAAGTTTGAAAATCTGAATTTAGATCTTTTCATTCCTCATCAAGTACCCTTTACACTACATCCATTCATTGTATTTTTATTGTTGCCTGAAAGTGATATTTTCAACAGTTGAACTTTTCTAAAAAAATTGCTTAATTTGATCTTTAGATCAAGGGGTTATGATAATCAGATTGTGATGAAATTTGAGCTATATATTCCAGCTTGAATTGCTTATATGCTGCTCAAGGAAAGATTCTGGTGTAGCAGTGTAGATCTTTCATCTAGAAGCTAAACTAGATCCCACCTTCTTTGTGTTTATATAGTCTGAGAGATAATCTATAAGATGCACCAATGCTAAACATGTATTTAATACGTTAATACATGATTGTTTAACTCAACCATTTTATTAGAACTACAAGACCATCCTTTCTTCTTCTTTTTTTTTCATTTTCTCAATACTGAAAATCTTCTGTCTGTGCTTAATAGTGTTTGATTCCATAAAAACACATTTAATAACAACAGCCCGAGCAACTACTCAATATTGTGTTGGTAACATGATTTTTTCTCTCCACTATACTCTAATCAGTTTTTTTAGAAGTTTTTCTTTCAAATTACTGATTCATCATTAATGACTGTATCACTTAGGTCCCTATGATTTAGAATAGCAACAAGAATACAAGTGGAAAACATGAATCCTTTGTATCTATTCCACTCAATCGAAGGTTGTTTTTCTTCTGTCATAAATACATTTTCAATGACGTCTGCCTTTCCAAGTCTTCCTCCCTTGATATGATTTGGAATAGATGCAAAGGTTCCAGTCTTTGTGGATTCTGATGCTAGAGCCTTTTTGATGCAGTATATACTCTACATTCAGACAAAAATAAATAATTCTTAATTTTTTTTGTAGGGAAATAAACTTGTCACTAGAAGAAGTTGCGCTGTTTGTCATAATTTCGGGTCTGTATGTTGTTTTCAGCTTTTGTTTAGATCTGATGCACCGTCAATTTAGATTTCTGACAGTGTTTAGAATATTCAAGTGTTTCTTCTTAGTGGAAGTTATTGCTCTGATAAGTTTTCCTTATCTTGATTATAAATTTCCTGCGTGGATGTTTCATATGAGCAAACTACATCAACAAACTATCATAGTCTTTCTGGATTAGCATCACTTTGATCTTTTGCCTCTATTTGGTTTTACTCATTTGTTATGCACTCCACACATAAGTTGCCTGCTGATGTATGCACAGTATCAATTTGGATTTCTGACGTAGTGTTTGGGTTAATGCAACATTTCCTTTTTGCTATAGATAGTTTGATCTTCAATTTCCGACATATAAGTCATCCACTCAAACATAGTGTGCAACATTCTGATACATATAATATACGGGTCTTAAAGATTTACCGCTGAATTTCATTGGGTAAACTCCCAAAAAAAATTTACAGTTCCTCTTTCATTAGTATATTAATGCATCCTGAAATTATTTCTCCACTTCACCCCCTTTAGAATTGTTAATATCGTATTGACATCTTAGCTGAAGAATTGAACTTTACCACTTGTTTGGTACCTTGGATGTACATACTTGCCTTGACAGAAGTGTTTGTGATATGAAGTATTGGTGAAGCTGGTGTATCTTTCTGAGAAAATTCTTGGTACTTCAGCTGTATCTGGATCTTACGTTACTGGTCTTCTTTCAGCATGATAATGTTATAGGTCTTCTAGATTAGTGCTTCACTACGTGGTTTTCTCTGATTGAGTATTTGAATACTCACTTTACTGTGTGCTCCTCACATAATTCACTGTTTCAGCATCTGAATAGTGAGTACTCCTAATATTATGTTTGTTTTTCTAAAAGATTCCCTGATTATTAATCCTCATGTTCTTTAAGTTGTTTTTCCCACAAAATTCTTTCATGTTTGTTTAAAAGTTACCAGGATCTGAATATGGCAGAGAATAATCGATTGGCTAGTTTTTACTTGTTCATGTCTTCTTTTATACAAACTTGGTTTTTGCACTTGGTAGTCCTGCATTTCCAGTGATTTGCGTCATGCAGATTCCTTTCATTTCAAAAATTGGAAACTTGTATGACATGAAAACCTGAGTTAGTTTGCAGCATATGTTGTAAGTTTCAGTTATGCAGGTACTGGCAGTATATGCAGGGCGTGTTGATTCTATTGAAACGGTTGTGCTGCGTATTGTTGTAGTCGTATCTCCTCATGAAGCAATTCCTCTACCAACTGGTTGTTCAGAATGTATCTACATTATCATTTCTGTATGTACATTATCAATTCTCATTATTCGAAAGATTGTACATATGTTAATATTTTATTGGATTTAAGATCTATTTGGTAGAATTTTTAGACAGTTTTTGAATATGTAGTTTCTCTTTAGAAATTATAATGTTTCAATAATTCTATTAAATACTATATGTTTCTTAGAAACATGTAGTTTTGGAAATAGTAATTTTTTTATATTTTTAAAAATTAAGTTATGATAATTTTTAATTAGAAGTTAGTTTCTATACTGACTCAAAAGTTGAATAAGATTTTGCTTTTGCAGTAAAGAAAATTTTGGTCACGTATTTGGACAAATTTTACTGTTGAATCCTAGACAATTGGCTGGGATAACGTCAACCGTGATCTAGTTACTTTGAGCAATGAAATTCGAATTGTTTGTTTTCGTTTTTTAATATGTTTTTTATTTATTTGACAAATGGAAGTAGTTTTTTCTTCATAGTAATCGAAAATGGATATTGCAAGGGCACTTGGCAAAATCTTCCTCTGATTGGTCTTTATCAAAATTAAGGGTCGGCTTGTTCGGCCTTGCACATTATCCAAAGCACGTTCATTCAAACGAGTTTTTTTCCTTTTTTATGGATTGTAGTATACAGTGTCGTGTGATAGCATGTAAATGGTTTCTTTTTTCTATCATGTGAAATAATCTGAAATGAATGATATGTTGTAAAACCGATCCTAAATGGGTGAGTGAAAATAGTGATCGTTTCCTTCAAATATGTATATATATTTTACCAAAAAATTTACGTATTGACTCCCCAGTTTTGGATTATTTCAAAAGTCCATCATGTCTCAATTAGTTGACGTTTCTCTTTTAGATTTGAAGAAAAATTTGAAGTATCCATTGTGTTTAACTTTAGTTTTAGCTCTAGATTATTTGATCAAAATATTCTTCAACGTATTTTCAAGTTACCCACTGTCCAGGTTTAAATGAAGAGTGCATTCCATAGTTACATTATATATTGAGGTAATATTTGTCGATCACAATCAATAGACAGTAGCATGTGATTTCAACATTTGCCAGCTCCGAAGGGAGAGGAGTTGGGCAAAGTATTTAAAGATGAGAGACTTTTCTGCAACAAGTTTAAAAACAGAAAAAGTTGAATTCAAAATTTTCCTTTTTATTTGTTTTGTTTATTTTCAGTTGATTCCGATCTAAAGCAAACTCTAGAAAATGATCTTTTTAAACACAAATAAATCTGTAATATAAATCATAAAAAGTTTGAACGGAATTGGATTCCCTTCACTTTTATCTCTAGGAAAGTTAATAGCTGCATTGTGAAAAGGGTCATTTGATATCGGCTTTTTTCAATCGAGGAACATGCTTGGCGTTCAATCATTCACTCCAAGTCCAAGGTGTAAAAGTAACTAAAAAAAGGAGATATTTTTTATGTAGGTGTCTACATATAAGAAGTATGTGGACATCTTTTTGTTTTTCATAAATACATAAGAAATAAGAAATAATTGTATAGATATATTTATTAGATATCTATAAATAAATAGTGATTTTTTTGTTTAAATTAAACAACTATTAATCTTTGATTTAAAGGTTTTAAAATTCAACATATTTTCTTAAATTCTAATTGTTAAATTTTAGATTAAAAATTAATAATGAATATTACTTAGATTAGGATGAAATTTTAACATATAGTAGATTATTTTATAGATTAACTAATTATATCATTAGATTTTATTTTAAAAAAAAAATATAAAAAAATCGAGGTGCCTACATTTTTCCCATAAACACTTACACAAACCATTTCTTGCTAAAAAAAATACAAGACAGATCATTTAAACCCAATTAGCAATTTATTTATTTCAAAATTACTAAAAGAACAAGGGCAAACGATTTAACCCAATTGACAATCTAATACTTTAATTTGGTCCACATGCCTCCCACCATATCCGAGATAATTTTTTGACCCCATGTCAATGACTTGACTAGATTCGGGGTACTCGACTGCAAGTGGGATATGACCGGCCATGTGCAGTTGATATATGTAATACTCAACTGAAGAAGTCTACAATTTAACATACATCCATTGTCAAATATCATAATTCTAATCAGATTATGGTATACAAAGTAATATTTTCCATCAATTTACAGTTACGAGGGGTTAAAATAAAAGGAAGCCAAGGAAATTTTTTTTTTCCCTCTAACAATAAAAAAAAAATCCAAATCATGATGTACATATTTTCTATTGAAAAGTAAATTTCTTGAGTTTTCAACATATGTTTAAAATATCTTATTCTCTTTTTTATCCATAAAGGTAGAATTTAAAGGAAAAATATTTTCTCCTGATTTTTATATATGTACAAACACTTTTGTTTGTTGGAGTCAAATAGAAAATAAATTCTATCGTTTATGTGCTTTTGTCTCTATATTGTCCTTTCCAATTATCATTAATATAGCTTTAATATATCTTAAAGAACACGTTCAACTGCAATGCCAATGGATAAATTTATCACTATGTGGCTGTAATGACCTTAATCTGCATTGCCAATGGATGTTACATCACAGACACAGTGGTGTCCTTTCGTGCATTCCACCTCCCCCATCCCAGAAGACAAGAGAATCACACACAAATATCTTTGTGAATGGTGAGGGATAAGGTTCACCCTCTTGTGATGCACATCAGCTTCATATCTGAAATCCAAACCTTATCCTCTTTCTCCATCCCTATGTTCCTTTTTCCATGCAATATCTCTCCTTAAAATCTGACCCTACGCTTCTAGATTTCATCCGTTATCATCTCCTTGTACATTTTTTTGTCACTCATTGACTTGAACATAGCCAGCTTTCTCACTCTTACACACCAAAGAATCCATTATTTTTAGTGTTCATACCGATCATCATCTCTCTCACTTTCTCGGATTATAGAATCATAAACCAACACCGATATATACCAGGCCATTTCAGAACCCAAGAATCAGGTATCATTCCCAACACCAGCAACTAAAAAGGAAACTACTTCCAAAAGCCATGGAATCCACTTCTTTCTTTTGCTATTCTACTGCATGACAGATCCTAGTCAGAAACCAGAAGAGCCCCCATCTCATCTACCTTTTGCTTATCCTTTAACCCATCCATCTTTCTCAAGCTACTTGTCAGTGGAGAATTGCACTCCATCTAAGATGGAGAACCAGCAGCAGCAGCCACCAGCGCCACCACCACCGGTGGCGCCGCCGCCATATCCACACGCGCCATTCCACCACCTCCTCCAGCAGCAGCAGCAGCAGCAGCTCCAGATGTTCTGGAACTACCAACGGCAAGAGATCGAGCACGCCAACGACTTCAAGAACCACCAGCTCCCGCTCGCCCGCATCAAGAAGATCATGAAGGCCGACGAGGACGTGAGGATGATCTCCGCCGAGGCACCGATTCTCTTCGCCAAGGCCTGCGAGCTCTTCATACTGGAGCTCACCATCCGGTCTTGGCTCCACGCCGAGGAGAACAAACGGAGGACGCTGCAGAAGAACGACATTGCCGCGGCGATCACAAGGACCGATATATTCGACTTTCTTGTTGATATTGCGCCGAGGGACGAGATCAAGGATGAAGCGTTGGGGTTGGTGGGTGCGGTTGGTGGTGCAGCAGGAGGTGATGGCGGCGGTACGACCGCCGCCGGGGTGCCCTACTACTACCCGCCGATGATGATGGGACAGCCAGCGATGGGGGCAATGGATCCGGGAGGCTACGGGCAGCAACAGCAGCAGCAATGGCAGCCGGCGATGTGGCAGCAGCAGGGAATTGCGGATGGTGGAACAGGAGCCTATGGTGGTGGTGTAGATGGGCAAGGGTATGTTGTTGGGCATCAACATCAGCATCATCCAAGTACTGGTTCTTAGTTAGAGTTTGATGAGCTCTGTATGGGAAGGTGCACCTTGAATTATGCTAGTTGGTTTTTACATCTGCATGAGAATTTGATGATTGCATGTAATTATGTTGTATATTGATTTGGGTGGAGATCGGACATCTGAATTAGTGTGATGTTTTCTTTTCAACTTTTATCTGAATGAAAATCCTGCAATTATTGTTGCATGCATGACTACTCTTCTTTTCTTTTTTACTTGCATTCGGGTCCAATTTTGAGGATAAAGTCATCATGCCAAGGCAGTGATGCTGAATCCTTGATATAAGCAGAAAAAACACATGTTCAATTAGCCTAAAGAGAAGACACAAGGTAGTTAATTTGAGTTCTGATCAAGAATGATAATTCATAGTCCTTTACAAAGAAACTTGACATCAAGAAAATTCGGCCACGTTCAACTTAATTGAGTAACAAAAAAAATTCAACACGACAGTTGGAGCCCTTCTAATTTGGAGTGTTGTAATTTTTTGAATCAATTTTATAGGTATTGATGCTTGTTGTTAGACTTTCCAGTTCAATGCAAACACCACTTGCAGTCGATCACATTTTCTTATGACTTTCATGTGGGCTTCTTTAACTTGAGAAATCAGACATTTGTTGTTTCCTATCCTCGAGAGTACTGGAGAAAATTGGAGCAGTTAGCTGATAATCATACGAATTTCCCTTAATTTACTTCCAAATTTTTTTAGAATAGTGATACGATTTTAAAGATTTTCTGATGCGCTACTGATCGTGTCAGACTTTGGTCAAGCAACTTAGGGCTTCTACAGTATAGTCTTTTTCCTTTTCTGGGTAATGGCAGTAGACAGATGTTCGCAGTATCCAAACTCCCCAACTACCTTTTTTTTTTTTCTGTGATAGGAAAACCGAGTTCTATCATTTTCATTCAACGGCAAGAATAAGGGAAATACAACAGGAGCCCATGGGGTTATCCGAAAATAAGGAGATAATACGACAAAGAGCTTGTTTGGCTAATTCATGAGCACAAGTGTTGTTTTGTCTATGGGTGTATCTAATCTTGTAGCTGGTGCATCCTTAAAGTAATCTGAAACATTCGTCAATGATGAGAAGCAATTTCCCAAGGAGGAGAGGTGTTCCTCTTATCAAGGATGAGTACCAAAGCTCGTGAGTCTCCCTCCAATTCAAATTTGTTCCGGCCATTACGCATGAATGGGCGAGTTTGGGGGATGAGTGTCTGCCATAGAGAGTGGATGTCTTCCTTCTTTGTTTCGGCAAAACACGCTCCGAGGCATTAATTTCTCTGGGGGAGTAGGATTGCAGTTAATCTCTCTATTATGTTGGGTTTCCCTTTACATGGAGGATGATCTATTTTACTATTTATTTATTTTGTAGGAACTTTTATGTTATTTACCTATAAATCCTATTAAGACTTGTGGAGGAAGAGAGAAAACAACACAACTTTTTTTTACAAGGGAAGGGATGGTTGATTTTCGTCCATCTCTCTTGTTGCTACACCACTTTGATCATAGGGCTGATCGGAAGGATGTTTGTGGTCGGATCGAGCGGAGATTTTACCGAAAAGATCGTGACTCACTATTCTTCAGAATGGACGGTTGGATTGGTGATCAGAGCAGTGAAGAGACAGAATCTAAAGGGGTTTCAGTGGGAGTTCATCACTACAGTTCTGCAACGTGTACTCTTGGTAGAAGGTCAGTCTGAGGGGTGAAACGAGGTCCGTTTTGGCTGAAAATTTTCCAATTGTTCAGGGAATCGTGGAGCTTCATTCTTGCCAAGTTTGGTGATTTTTAGAATAGCATAGTGATAGCAGAATTTTCTGGAACAGAGGATGCTGAATTTGGGTAAAACTACGTTACTTCTTGTTTTGTGTTGTTGTTGCTTGTGTCATTGTATACTTGTGATGTGCATGTGATTCCTCTAGTAAAATACTAGAGAAGACCTTGTTTGTATCAATTTGATGATAGTGGAGATTTGGAGGTGGACCAATAGGTCCCGTGGTTTTTACTCCTCACACCGAGGAGGTTTTCCACGTAAATATTGGTGTGCTTTGCTTGCTGATTTGTTTAATCGTTTTCATTATTTACTTTACCATTGAGAAGTTCTTTACCAGTCCCATTCAGATCTTGTTTATCCAACAAGTGGCGTCCACTGTGGGGCATAGGGCCTAAGGCTTGGGGCAAGGTTCAGTTCCTTGTGGTGAAATGGAAGCAAACACGAGTAGGATGATTTCATTGAATGACACAAACTTTCAAACTTGGAAGGGGAAGATGGAAGACCTTTATGTCAAAGAATATTACAAGCCTGTTTTCAACAAAGAGAAGCCTAAAGATAAATCTGAGGATGAGTGGAAGATACTTCATCGCCAAGCATGCGGTTTCATTAGACAGTGGATATATGACAATGTGTCGAATCACATTAGTGATGAAACAGATGTAAGTACCTTATGGAAGAAGTTAGAGGAGCTATATGCTTGAAAAGAAGGCACCAACAAGATGTTTCTTATCAAACAGTTGATGCATTTAAGATACCGAGACGGCGCCCTTGTGGTAGATCATGTGAATGAATTTCAAGGGATTATAAATCAATTGTCTTCGATGAGTATTGTGTTTGATGAAGAAGTGAGAGCCTTATTGCTTCTAGACTCATTACCAGATACATAGGAGACCTTGAAGGTCACACTCTGTAACTCAGCTCCTAATGGTATAGTCACTTGGAACTATGTGAAAACCAAGGTGATGAATGAAGAGTCCAGAAAGATTGCAGATGGTTCCTCCTCTCACTCTGATGTGCTGGTTACAGAGTCACGGGGGAGAAGTAAGAGCAGAGGTCTCAAAGATTCTGAGAAGGGCAGAAGTAAATCCAAGAGTAAGTATGCAAATGTTGAGTGCTACCATTGCCATGAGAAGGGTCACACCAAGAAATTCTGTCGGAAGTTGAAAAGAGAAAACAAGAAAAAAAAGAAGCCACAGCAGCAAGACAATGACAGTGATAGTGAAGGGAGAATTTCTTCAATTGTTGAAGAATTGCTTGTTGTTTGTGATGATGTTTCTGCTAATCTTGTAGGTGATGATGAGACAGCATGGGTGCTAGATAGTGGTGCTACCATTCATGTCACATCTCGGAGAGATTTCTTCACTTCTTACACTTCAGGTGACTTTGGAGTTGTGAAGATGGACAACAACAATAGAGTAAAGATTGTTGGTAAAGGAGATGTGCATTTAGAGACCACAAATAGACCCCAGGTTAATCCTCAAATCAATCAGTCATGTTGAGAGCTCGAGACTCAACATTATTTCAGTTGGGAAACTTGATGATGAAGGCTACTCAAGTCATTTTGGAGATGGACAATACAAGCTTACCAAGGGAAGCATGATTGCAGTGAGAGGTAAAAGGCTATCTCACCTCTATTATATTCATGCTAAACTTTCTAGTGCTTCTGTTAATGCATTAGAAAATGAAGATCAAAGTGTGTTATGGCACAAGAGACTTGGTCACATGAGTGAGAAGGGGATGACAATGCTTTTGAAGAAGAATCTCTTGTCAAAGCTGAGGAGTGTACATTTGAAGAATTGTGTAGATTGCTTAGCAGGAAAGCAGCACCGCATTACCTTCAAGAGCCTACCTCCTTCAAAGAAGCCAGAGATGTTAGAGCTGATCCACTCTGATGTGTGTGGACCGATGAAGGTAATGACACATAGTGGAGCTAGATATTTTGTCACCTTTATTGA
>JAMKQA010024126.1:0-58765 GCA_024699735.1 Posidonia australis
CGTGATATATAAGAAAAGAGATGATCCCCGATGCTTTGGATGGACCAAGGATGCTTGGGATGCAAAGGAGAAGCTCCAAAATACGAACTTTGATTGTTAGGTGGAAGGAGGAACTCAAGCAAAAACTTGCTAAAGTGCAGATCTGTTCTCAGATTTCAGCACCAGAGTTTCTCCCAAAAGGTTGAGTTTCTCTTGCAAAAGAAGGGCTCTTCTCTCACAAAAACGAGGTGTCTTGGAATGGCTGCTCTAGGGGCTTTTTTATAGTGGTCTCTAGGGAGGTTACAAAGGGGTTTTGCAAGCGAAAAGCCTCGAATATTCGTTGGCATATTCGTTTGCAAGGGTAACAGCCCGAAAGGTGGAAGGTCAGCAGTCAGAGCTGGGCGCCTGGTTGGTGCGCCAGTGATGTGCGCCACCTTGGTGCGCCAACTTGGTGCGCCAACCCTGCTCACAAATGTCTAATTTGGGCTCTGGCTAATGGGTTTGGGGCTCGGTTTAAGGCCTGATCGCATCCAAAGCAACATAGGGACACTCATTCCTGGGTCACCTCAAAATCGGGGTGTCTACACTTGGCTCCACCGCAGTGCATCCTGGATGCCTAGGAGACTCTAAGGGGCATGCACGAATGAAAAGGTAAGGGGAGAGAGGGCTACCTGAGTGGCTGTCCGCGAGCTCTGGCGGTGGCGAGATGCTCCAGCGATGCTCCAATCTGCCCACCGACGGCTAGAGGCTGATGACAACTTGGATGGGAGGCTCTTGCTGGGCTCAAGGCTCGCTGGGAAGGAGGCTTGAAAGCTGGAGAAGGTCTGAAATTTTTCTCGAAAAGGTTTTGGCCAAAGGTCTTTTCTTCTGTTGATGGCGAGGGGCTTTATACTCCGGCGAGGTGGTTCTCCGCCGATGATCCTCCTCTCCTCAGCCCATCAACGCCGTTGGATCGGGCCTAAGCTGGAGGAGGTTAGCCAAGTATCTCGGAGGCTGAGATTTGCTCCGAATTTCTTGGGATTACTCAAAAGAGTTTTCGCTGGAAAAATAGGGTCGCCAGATTTTTTTTTTGATTTTTCTAAAGTTTTGAATTGAATTCTTAAATGAAATAGTGTTGGGCTTATTGGGCTTGGGTTTTGGGCTTTTTATTTGGATTTTTGATTTGATTTTTATTTTGGACTTTTTAAGGTTTTGATTTTAAGTTTTTAATTCGGATTTTGTGAGCTAAATGTGATTATTAATTTTGGATTTAGGGTCTTATTTAATTGATTTGAAATTAGGGTTTTGAGTTTATTCAGTTTTTTTTGTGTTTATTTAGGGTTTATAGCTGAATTGGGATTTTTAATGTATTTTGACTTTAATTAGGGTTTTCACTTATTTACTTGGATTTTTAAATGATTTAATTTGATTTAAGCTTGAATTAAGGTTTTTGGCTTATTTATTGGATTTTAAGTGGATTTTAAATGGATTTAAGTGGTTTTAATTGGATTTTATTTGAATTAGGGTTTTTTTTTTATTGATTAGGGTTTTTATTTGATTAATTGTGGATGGATTTTACTTAATTAGGGTTTTATTGGATTAATTGTGGATTTTAAATGGATTTTACTTGATTAGGGTTTTAGTGGATTTTAAGTCGGTTTGAGTGGGTTTTATTAGAATTTTTAGGTGGATGTTAATTGACTTAAGTGGGTTCTAGGGTTTTGGTGGTTGCAACCAGAGCATCATCTAGAGGAGCCTATTGCCAAATGACCTCAAAATTAGGGTGTCTACACGTAGCAACCCCTTTTTGATTGTCGAAAACTTGTGCCAGCAATGGGGATGCTAGAAAGGAGCACCACTTGGGCAATACGGCCAGGAAATCACCGAACTTGTCATAGTAGAAGATCAAAGGAAGCTTGAGGGACTAGGTTATGAAGCACCACCCCGCGAATCACAGAAGCACCAACAGCTTGTCATCCCTAAAGGATTGACTAACTATATCAGTGTAAGTTGCCTAGCTCCAAATGAGAGTTAGGTTGCAATGACACCAGCACATCAGGACACACCCCAGCAATCACAAGAATGGATTTGCATCAAAGTTTACCAATCAGAGGAGGAACAGTCTGTAGAGGAGATAGCGTAATGCTCAGATAGAGACATTCAAAGGTTCATGCCAGCACAGCCAAAGCAGTCAATGCCATTCCACAATTCTAGCAGTAAGGCCAATGATCGAGGCACTGTTAGTCTCAGTCTCATAGGTAGTCTTACCAAGGTTTTCAGCTGATCGGCTAGCCATAATGTTAGGATCCACACCAGAACTAGTAGCAGGACAAGGGCCATAACAGCGCAGTCAGTACTATGTCGACCTTCCCTCAGATCATGATGAAGTAGCCATTACGGAGGCATAGATAGATAGTCTAGTCAGTGACATAGAAATCTTGTTCCAAGAACAGTCAGCCACATTAGCAGCAGATGTTGCTTAGTATGATCAAAATAGAAAAGGCAAAGCAGTCGTAAAGGAAATAGAGGCAGTAGTTCCCCATCAGCAGTAGGACCAACCCCCTATCATGGTGTTGGTAGAATCAAAAACAGCATCCATGAAACTAGTTGAGTTAATCACTCCGTAGCTGGAAGGCAAGTCCAAGTTGTATTTGCAGTTGAAGCCTTACCTTAGACAAGGTGAGGATAAAAAAAAGGATCTTGAGTTAGGCTCCAGGAGGAGCACAGGCAGCACCACTCATATCAATCAATAGCAAGACAGCCACCAGACAGTATCACCCCTTGTGTATATTAAAGTAAACCCAAAAAATTTAGAAAAAAGCAAAAACCCAAAAAAACCAAAAAAATAGTAGTAGCAGTAAAGCATCCTATTTAGCCAGTAGCTCTAATAGAGATAGTGGTTGTGTATTGTAGATACAGGGACACTATAGTCAGTGTAACCATCACTAGATGCCACCAATGCAAGGAAGCAGAAGACATCGCCACCTTCACCTTCCTAGAGGATATCTTGCTAGAGCTTATAGCATATGGAGAAGAGGATGATGCAAATGAGGAGGATAGCTATGCCACACTTGAGCCCCAGCTCTATGATAACGATCCAAAGGGCCCGCATATACATGTGGAGGAGGAAACAGAGGTGGTCAACATTGGCACCATCGAGGACATCAAGGAGGTACGCATCAGCGCCAAACTTCCACCATAAACCAGAGTAGATTTCATAGCATTCCTAAAAGAGTACATCAATGTCTTTGCCTGGAGCTACACCGATAGGGTGGGCCTAGATGTCGAGGTAGTGGTCCACATGCTACCCTTAAAGCTTGATGTCAAACCAATCAAGTAGAAACTCAGAAGATGGTGACCTCAATGGCTCTTGAAACTCAAGGAAGAAATTGTGTAGCAGCATACAGTGAACTTCCGCAAGGTCGTGCAATATCTAGAATGGCTGACCAACATCATCCCTATGCCAAAGAAAGATGGGCGGGTCCACATGTGCATAGATTACAAAGATCTCAACAGGGTGATCCCCAAAGACTACTTCTTACTTCCTCACATCTACGTCTTGGTCGACAACATGGCAGGACACAAAATGCTATCTTTCATGGATAGATTCTCAAGGTACAACCAGATCAGAATGGCAGAAGAAGACATAAAGAAAACATCTTTCATCATCCCATGGGGAGTCTTTTGTTACAAAGTATTTCCATTTGGGCTCAAGAACATAGGCACAACCTGTCAAAGAGCTATGACGATGCTATTCCATGACCTCATGCATCAGGTAATTGAGGTGTACATGGATGACATGATCACCAAGTCCAAAGATCCTAAGGACCATCTCTCCTGCCTAAGGAAGTTGTTCGATAGTTTGAGGAAGTACAAGCTCCACCTTAACCCCAACAAATGCACATTTAGGGTGTCTTCTAGAAAGCTTTACGAATACATCATCAGCCAGAGAGGAATAGAGGTGAACCCTAACAAGGCCAAAGCCATTATTGACATGCCACCCCTCACTACTGAAAAGAGGTCTAGGGATTATTAGGGCGATTATAGTATATCAATTGGTTTATAGCACAACTCACTCCCATCTGCAAGTTGATCTTTAATCTCCTGAGGAAGAATGCACAGATCATCTGAAGCGATGAATGCCAAGCCGCCTTCGACAAGATTAAGCAACTTCTAACAAAACCTCTAGTCTTAGTCCCCCTACACTAGGACGACCATTGCTTTTGTACCTCTCTACCACACAGCACTCCATGGGCATAGTTCTAGGACAACATGATGAGTCCGGACATAAGGAAAGGGTGATCTATTACCTGAGCAAGAAGTTCAACAATTGTAAGGTCAAGTATAGCACTATAGAGAAGATTTGCTTATCCCTCGTTTGGGCTGCTCAATGTCTTAGGCACTACATGATGGCTTACCTAGTATTACTGTTGTATCAGCATGATCCCATGAAGTATCGATTCCTAAAGCCAACACTAATAGGAAGATGCATCAAGTGGCAAGTATTGTTCTCCCAGTATGACATCACCTTTATCACGTAGAAGTCAGTAAAAGGGCAAGTCATGGAAGATCATCTAGCTAACTTACCACTACCTAAATACCAGCCGTTGTAGACACAGTTCCTCGATGAAGACATCCTATTCGTCATGGTGGACAAAGAGGTCGAGAACCCTGAAGATAGATCATAGTGGCACTTATACTTTGACGACGCTATCAACAAGAAAGGAAGAGGGATCAGTGTAGTGTTATCAACACCATAGGGTCAGCTGACGCCATTTGCTAGGAAGCTAACTTTCAAATGCACCAACAACGAAGTAGAGTATGAAGCATGCATCTTAGGGTTACAACTCGCACTTGAACATGGCGCACAAAAATTGCGATTACATGGTGATGTAATGCTGGTCATCTCACAAATTAACGATGGTTAGAGGACCAAGGACCTAACGCTTGTGCCATATCATGAATTACTACTAAAGCTCGTCAAAGAATTCAAGGATATCCACTTCTCTTTCAAGAATAGGGACAAGAATGCCTATGCAGATGCATTAGCCACCGTTGCATCCTGGCTCTCAATCCCGAAGGATGACGTAATCGATATATCAGTTACCCACATGGAACAACTAGCCCATTGTATGATCATAGAGGAGGCAGACGCAACAAAAGAGTCCCCATGGTACCATGACTTCAAAACCATCCTAGAGACAGGCAATCTTCCACCCAAGGCCTCAGCTACGACTAGAAAAACCATGACATGATTGGTGTCAAAGTATAGTTTAGGAGCTAGACACCTATATAGAAGATCCTACAACTAGATGCTCTTGCGATGTGTAGACAAGAGGGAGGTCAATGCCTTCATGCTTTAGATTCACGTAGGAACTTGCAGTCCACACATGAATGGGGTACTTCTTGCAAAGAAGATCATGTTGCAAGGCTATTTCTGGTTGACCATGGGGCAGATTGCTACTAATTTGTGTGCAAATGCCATAATTGTAAAATCCATGGGAACTTCATCCATGCTCCTCCACAATAGTTGTACAGCGTGCCCTCACTATGGCCCTTCTCCAACTAGGGAATAGACGTCATCGGAGCCATACACCCATTGACCTCCAATGGGCATCGCTACATCCTAGTAGGGATTGATTACTTCACAAAGTAGGTAGAAGCAGCTTCTTACAAGACTATCACTGCCGTAGCAACAAAAAAGTTTATCAGAAATAACATCATAACACGCTATAAGGTCCCACATGCCATCATCTTTGATAATGGAAAGAACTTCGTCACCGAAAGGATCGAGGTTTACCTGTAGAGCTTCAAGATCAAGCATCACCGGTCTTCCCTATACCGACCATAGATGAATGGTGTAGTTGAGTCAACTAATAAAAATCTCACCAAAATCCTAAAGAAGACGACAATGATCCACAAAGATTGGCACGAAAAGCTCCCTTATGCATTGTAGGCATACAGAACATCGATCCGAACTTTAGCTGGAGCTACACCATACTCACTGGTATATGGCGTGGAGGTAGTCTTGCCCGTTGAAGTAGAGATCTCGTCACTTAGAATCTTGAGAGAAGCTAAACTAGAGGAAGCAAAGTGGGTCGAAGAGCGTTGTGTCTGGTTGAACCTCATCGATGAGCACAGACTGCAGACCATGTACCATGGTTAGTGCTATTAGAAGAGAATGGCGAGATCCTACCAAAAGTAGGTCTAGCCTAGAAGCTTCACACCAAGTGATTTAGTATTGCGAGCCATTCACCTCCCTAACGCCCATAGCAAATTCAGGCCCAACTAGCGCAGCCCGTACGTCATCATGCAAATCTTCTTTGGGGGAGATGCAATCCTCAAAGACATGGACCACATTGAGCAACTGGAGCTAGTTAATGCATGTTACCTGATGAAGTACTACTAGTGACTGGGAGCCGTTTCCAGGCTTTGCGAAGTCATCATCCATCGCAATAGCATGCATGTCCACCTCAACACCCATGCATCCTGCATGCATACATTTCCATCTCAACATTCGTACACTATACTTTACTTTAGCATCCATGTTTTGTTTTTGCACTTCTCTTTTTACATTGCATTTCAGTATATCATCAAAGTAGATACACATGATTAAGAATAGGCATCACTAGCATCTGCATAATCAACGCCTGGCGATGAAAACCAGGGAAAGCTAGCTTGCTTAGGAAGGGGTTTTTCTCCTCAGTTGATGCTACTTGAATTTCCTAGAAAATGAGGGAGCCACCACCTATCAGGAACAAGGCAAAGTACCTAGACCCCCCAACAAACCTACACTTCTAGAGGGAGATAAAATTTTAAGGTGTGAGCGAGAGAGTGAGTAAAGGAAAATATATGCGTAAGGGCACCAAAAGAAATATGAAGACAGAAGATGCAGAAAGAAGTGATTGCTAGAGAGAGAGGCGAGTAGAGTAGCTCTACCCCTACCATACACCTTGGAGAGGAGTTGTAGTATGTAACTAAAAGAGCCTATATAGTGGAAGGGATTGGCCACTCCTTTCCCCTCAATCCAAGTACCCTTCGTCACCACCTAAGTACCCAATACCTCCAAGCAAAAGGGGGAGTAAGTCTACAAGCCTACGAGGGAGCAAAAGAAAGAGTATCATGGAAAGAGTAGGTGTAGGACCCAAGGGAGGTTTGGTGCGAAACCCTGTTCCCCCACACCACTAATTAACTATAGCCCCACTTGTTTTGAAGTGCCACCAACAACGTAGGTTGTCCAGGTAGGATCTAGTGAGTCAAGTACAAACTCCTCCTTCATAACAAGCATTAACGCTTTCCTGGAGCTGAGGGCAATAGAAAAAGCAACAACAATCATGCACAAGCATAATCATGCATCTTTAATTCCCCATTCAACTTTGCAAGGCTTTGCATAGCCTTCAACAAGGGGCATGTTAGCTACCTTGTGATTGGAGCCCCCCTACAATCGACCAAGGGCATGTTGGGTACTCTTGTTTAGATGTCACAAGGATAGTACATACTTCGACCAAGGGCATGCCAGCTGCCCTCTAGGACAGGTTCTCCGAGTTCGGCATCTTTACCAAGGGCATGTCAACTGCCTTCCTGGTTAGGCTGTGGTCAACTATCAATTGCGCTAAAGATACCTCAATAGAGCACTGAAGTGTGCGCAACACTCCTCACCAGCATCAGCACCTCTTCTCTGAAGAGCATGAGCAGTCGAGCAATCGTCCCTACGCTGTAGCCTTTGAGTAATCCACGCAACATCAGCTAGAGTGCAAGAAAGACCCAGAGCAGAGTTAGGAGCGTCATCCGGGTCCTCTCTACCAAACAAATTGTGACCATGCTCGCCCGGGAATCCGACGCGAAGACGCACCAGAGGGAGGAGGCCATAGCCATGCCAAGATGGCGAAGGCGTAAGATAGGATAAAACGAAAAAATGGAGTCACCACCTAGTCTTTTAAGGAAAAGATGAGGAAAACCACAAACAAACTACAAAAGGATGAATGCATGAGATGCAAATGAAAAGGCCAAATGTCTACAAACCAGAGGATGGGTAAGGATTCCTGTTACGCACGAAGAAGGTATTAGGCACACCTGTACGCTCGAGAAACTTGGTCTTTCTAGTCCAATTCGCTTGCTAAAGGTTAGATGAATGCATGGAAAGCCTAAATTGTACTCTAATCATGCTAATATGAATGCAAGTCAAGGTCAGATGGATGTGCAAGATGCATGCAAAAACTACAAAGACATCCACATGAAATGACGGAATATCGAAATATGAAACGACAAAGCAAATCATATGAAATGACGATGTTTTTGGAAAGAATGGCTCGGAAAATTATACCAACATCAAGAGAATCAAAAATGCAATAGACCCAAATCATCAGAATCAAAGAAAACATCATGAAAATCAGAATGGAAAAATTGCAAAGAAGTCCGTGCAAAACAGGCAAATGGTGACATGTAATGAAAATCACATAAAATGATAGTGTTTTTGAAGAGAATAGTCTGGGAAACCATACTGATATCAAAAGGATCAAAAGTAGGATCAACCCAAATCATCGAAATAATGAAAAAATGTCATAAAAATCAAAAGGGGAAAATAATCCGCAATTGGGCCAATGTAGCCATTTAGATCAGTTAGTGTATGCCCTCGGGCAATGAAATCAAAATCAAATCGAAAAATTTGAAAATGTGGAATAGAGGGAATCAAATCAAATGTCAAGCGAAGGAATTCGAAAAACGAGTTAGCATGAAATCCACAGAAAAACACATAGAAGGTAGGCCTACTCAAAAAGGATGGAATGATATGCAAATGTAATGAAAACTATGCAAAATGCATGAAAGTGTACCTAAATGTGTAAAGGATGCTGAGGAATGACAAAGACAGAGATTTTGCATGACTTTGTGCACAAATAACATGCATGTGTGTGAATTGACAGCATAGGGGCAATTTGGTAATTTCACGAGGCCAAGTGTAATAACTACGTACATGTGTATGATGCATGGCCTAATATATGCAAAATGTTAGGAAAAATGTTATTTACAAGAAAACATGAAAAGGACAGTTTTAAAAACAAGAAAATGATGTAAACATGACAAAGGACAAGTACAAGGACCAAAGTGCAAAATTCACAAAAAAGGGGAAAGCTGATTAAAGTGTGTTCAGTGCCTTTTATCTTAATGTGCTGATGATGGATTAAATGAAAATGTGGCACTAAGATGTGTGAAAATTGCACCTTGGTAATTTCATGAGAATTCAGGGTTTAATGTACAAAATTCGCGCATAAAGTGCAAATGTGACCAAAATATGAAATCAAAGATCATTTACAATGCAAACATGATTTCTAAGTGAAAACTATATTTAATTGCAAAATTATAAATAAAAGAAGTGGAAAATGTCAAAAAGGGGTGTGAAAACAATTAAAACCCTAAATGATGAATTTGAAGTTAGTCTAAGGGTCTGGATGCAAATTTTCTATATTCACTGACTACATGCTATGAATCTAGGAACTTACATGCAAAATTTCAAGGCTTAAATGTGAAGAAAATTAGACTTTATGAGAATCAGTGTGATTATGAAGTCTTTCATGGTTCACAATGCAAATTTTATAAAAGAAAACTTATTTTGAAAAGCTCTATGGGCTAAATGCAAAACTTCTGGATTTAAGTGTAAAGAAAACATGATCTCAGGGACTTAAATGTGATAAAATAAATACTAATGCACTAGTCATAAAGGAAATAAGACATGCAGGGGTCATATGCAATTTTTACAAAATTAATAAAAGAAATAAAAGCTATTCAAAACTACAGGGGTTTAAACAAAAAAAAAGGACCTAAAAGTAAAGATCTAAGGAACTAAATGCAAGAAATTAAAACCTAAGGGCCTAGGCTAATAAGCCCCCTTCGAAGATCACTGGTGGAATGCTGGCAAGCTCTGACGACTATCTAGCGGTGTTGCGGCAGTGGAGGGGTTTTGGCGATGGTCCAAGAGGTTGAAGGGAGGCACAGTGAGTGTCTCCGGTGCGTCAGATGGGGCTGGGGCGACCGGGATGTCTCCCCCACCTCTGGCTCTATCGAGAGGTCCACTGGAGCTTAGGAAGACAACGGCGAGATGGTAGTGGCAAGGCTCAAGTGGAGGTCGGAGGAGCATCACTGCAGCACGAGGAGGCTCCTAGAGGTGTTGGCAAGGGCTGGGGAGGTCTGGAGTGTTCCTCCCATCCCTTGCACCGGAGACGACCACGGTGGAGGTTAGGGCGATGCTTCAGGCTCTAGAATGGTAGCGCGGCTGCTTGGAGAGGTTCGTGGTAGTGCGGTGGAGCTTCGGGAGGAGGTGGTGTGGAAGGGACGCGACTAGAGGCTGTAGGGAGCTTCGACGGTGGTGGTCGACGGTTACAAGTGCAGCGGCAAGGGCTCCGGCTGTTGGAGGCCAACTGGACTCCTCTTGAGCAATGGAATCTCAAGGAGGAGGAGGAGGAACAGGGTGGAGAGGCCCGTGGGGCCTCGCATGGCCCAGGAGGCCTGTGGCCTCCCCGGTGGTGGTGAACCCACCATCGGAGGAAGGGGAGACGACTAACAGTGGTGGAGATCTCTAGCGAAACACGCTTGGGAGCCTCGACTGATCCTAATGAAACTAAAAGAGGAAAACAAATGAACTAGATGGGGTATTACCTAGCTAGGGGATAGCTGTCTCTCATGCGTGGCCGTCGGCGGTGCTCTCTAGTGGAAGCTCTGGTAGTAGAGGTTTGGGCATTCTTTGGGGCTACAAGTGGGCTTCGAGGAGGGCTCTGAAGGTGGAGATTGTTAGGTTGGCTCTTGTTCGAAAGGAGGGATTCCTTTGTCTGTGGGTTTGAAGTGATGGAAGGGGAGATCGGTCTATCGGAGGCCAAAGGCTTTTAAACTCTGGCAGGGTCTTCTCCAGCCTTCGATCTTCTCCCGTGAGATTTGAGCACTGTCCGATGCTCGCGTGAGCTGAGGGAGATTGGCTGGAGATCGCGGTAGGTCGAGGATACGCTCCAGAGACTGCGAGGTCTTGTCGGAGATCTTGCTGAAAATGTCGGGGGTCACTAGAGATGAAAGCCTACAAGAATTATTTTTCTGTTTTCTAAGGCTTTTGATTGAAGGGTGAATGTGTATTGGGCTGCATTGGTCCTATATTTTGGCCTTTTAGATTTTGGTTTTTTTGTTTAATGTTTTTTTATGGGATTTTGGTTTTAGATTTAGGTTTTTAATTAGATTTTGTGATTTTAATTTTTGATTTTGTGATTTAAGGTTTAATTAATTGGTTTTAAATTTGGTTTTCTTTTCGGATTTTAATTAAGGTTTTGAGTTTAATTAATTGATTTTAAATTACGGTTTTGGGTTCAATTAAGTGACTTTAAATTAGGGTTTTTAGGATTTTAATTAGGGTTTTGAGTTTAATTAATTGACTTAAAATTAGGGTTTTGGGTTTAATTAATTGACTTTAAATTAGGGTTTTTAGGACTCTATTATTTTAGGGTTTTTCTAAATTTAAATGGATTAAAGTTTTATGTTTGAGTTTCAATTTAGATTTAATTAGTTTTTTACTTCATTTAACTAGGGATTTAATTTAAACATTGGTTAATTGGTTTGTATTAGGGTTTTGACCTAGATTTTGATTTCATTGGTTTTTTGCTTGATTTTTGTTTAGACTAGGGTTTCATTTTAATTTGATTTAATTTTTACTAGATATTAATGGGTTTTACTTGATTAGGGTTTTAATTTGGGTTTTTCACTTAATTAATTTGGATTAGGGTTTTCACTTAATTAACTTGGATTTTAACTGGTTTAAATGGACTTTGTCTGGTTTTGGATTTGTAAACACCCCGATTTTTCAATCACTTGACAACAGACTCCTCTGGAAAGATGTTTTGGTTGTGACCACCAAACCTAGATCATAACTCCACCAAACCCCATACCCACAATCTACTTAAGCCCACATAAGTCCATCCAAGCCCACACAAGCCCGCTTTGACCTTCAAGCAAAAACCAATAATTAAAAAATTAAAATCAAATAAAATTCATTTAAAACATTTAAAATGCAAATTAATTAGATAAAAACACCAATTAAAACCAAAATCAAATAAAATCCACTTAAAATCCAAATTAATTGAGTGAAAACCATAATTAAAACCAAAATTAGATAAAATCCATTTAAACCTTTTAAAATCCAAATTAATCAAGTGAAAACTCTAATTAAAACCCTAATCAAGTAAAACTTAATAAAATTCATTAGAAAATTAAATCTAATAAAAAAGAAACCCTAATCCAAACAAAAACCAAGTAAAAATCAATGAAGTCAAAATCTAAGTCAAAACCCTAACAAAAAACCAATTAAACCAAAATTTAAACTAAATTCCTAGTTAAGTCAAGTAAAAACTAATTAAATCTAAATTAAAACTCATACACAAAACTTTAATCCACTTAAATTTAGAAAAACACTAAAATAATGAAACCCTAAAATCCTAATTTAAGATCAATTAAATCACAAAAACCCTAACATAATTAAGATCCCAAAAACCCTAAAATAAGAAAAACTTAAAAAAAACCTAATCACTTAATTAAACTCGAAACCCTAAAAATCCTAATTCAAATCACTTAATTAAACTCAAAACCCTAATTAAAATCCAAAACCCCTAAATTAAACCTAAAAACCATAATTAAACTCCAAAACCCTATTCGCCAAAACCTTTAAGTAATTAAAACCCTATTTTAAAATCAATTTAAAACCAATTAAACTTTAAAATCACTAAATCAGAAATTTAAGTAAAATCATAAAACCTAATTAAAGACATAAATCTAAAACCCAAAAACCCCTTAAAAACAAAAAAACAAAAACCCTAAACACAAGCCCACTCACTACTAGGCCCAATTCAGCCCAATGCATCCCTCAATCAAAAACTTAGGGAATGCAAAAATAATTCTGGCCAACCCTGGATCTCCAGTGACCCTGTGTTTTCTGGCGACTTCTCCAGCAGGACCTGCGATCTTCGGAGCAACTTTCCGATCTCCTGTGATCTCCGGTCCTTCCTCCTCCAGTATGCGCTTGATCCGATGGCGTTCAAGCCCTACTGAGGAGGATCGACGACAAGAGAAAGCCCACCACCGGTATAAAGGTCCTTGTTGTCGACAGAAGCCTCTCGCCAAAGCCCTCCTCTACCAGTCCTCCTTCAAGCGTGCTTTAATCTACCGAAGAAACCCCCCAGTCAACCCTAGCAATCCCACACCTTCAGAGCTCCTTTTCTAGCCCTTTTTCACCATCAAGACCCCCAGTCATCGTCGTCGAAGCTGCACCCTGAGGAATGTCGTTGAGCATCGCCGAGAGAAACACGCCACCTAAGGTAATTTCTTCCTCCCTTTCAGCTTTAAAGCATTCCCCTTTAGGTCTAGAGGAGTCCCCTAGCCTTTTAATCGTGATTTGCAGAAGGGTCCACTGTCACCTCTGCCTCTGGTGGTGGATTCACCACCACTTGCGAGGCCCTTGGTCTCCTAGGTCCAGGGGAGGCCCCATGGGCCTCTCCTCCCTTTTCCTCCTCCTCCTCCTCCTTGAGCTCCCATTGCTCAGGAAAAGTCTAGCTAGCCTCCCATGCCCAAAAGCTTCGCCGTCGCTCCCGCCAACCGCCAGTCCTTACCGTGAAGCCCCTGTGCACCTTGGATGCCCCCCGTCGCTCACGACCACCTCTAGGGGACCGACCTCCTTGCCAAAGACCGCCTTAGCCTGCCACACCTCCTCCGCAACCACCTTAGCAGAGCCCACACTACTGCAACTCCTGCCACCTGGGCCAGAGGTGGGTGGAACACCTCAGACCTCCCCAACCCTCGACGACACCACTAGAATCCTCCTCGCGTCGCCGTGAAGCTTCTCCTGTCCTTGTTGCGTTGTTCCAGCCACCGCGTCATTGCTAGTTCCCTTCGCTATCATCTTCTCCGACGTCGACAGCTGATCGCCGGAGCCGGAGGTGGGGAAGGCATCTCAAGCCTCCCCAGTCCTACCCACCACTCTAGAAAGCTCTATCGTCACCATCCTCAGCTTCCTAGGCCATCATTGGAGCTTTCCAACCGTTGCACCGCCGTTGAGCTGTCGCCGGAGGTCGTGCTAGAGTGAGAATTGGAGCTTCCAA
Source organism: Posidonia australis (assembly GCA_024699735.1). Taxonomy (NCBI): domain Eukaryota; kingdom Viridiplantae; phylum Streptophyta; class Magnoliopsida; order Alismatales; family Posidoniaceae; genus Posidonia; species Posidonia australis. Next base: position 14,079 of record JAMKQA010024126.1, read on the forward strand.
AGCTAATTTTTCTGATTTAGGTCTAGTTAGTTTTAGGATTTTATTCTTAGGTCCTTAAATCATTTCATTTAGGTACTATATTTTTATATTTAAGTCCTTGTAGTTTCAAATAACTTTTGTTTCTTTATTTTGTTTCTATAAGAATTGCATGTAGCTCCCTGTATATTTTAATTTTCTATCGTTATTGCATTCATGCATGTTTTCTCCTTGTATATTTTAATTTTCATTGCAATTAAGTCTTGAAGTTTTGCATTAAGCCCCTAGAACTTTTAAAAATGAGTTTTCTTTGTAAAATTTACATTCTGAACCCTAAAAGACTTCATAATCACACTGATCATCATAATAGTTTAACTTTTATCACATTTAGGTCCTCAAATTTTACATGTAAGCCCCTGGATTCACAGTATATAGTCATGAGTAGAGGAAATTTGCATCCAGATCCTTAAACTAATTTCGAATTTATCATTTAGGGTTTTAGTTGTTTTCACACCTATTATTGACATTTTCCACTTATTGCATTTACAATTTTGCACTTAAACATTAGTTTTCATTTAAATATCATGTTTGCATTGTAAAATGATCTTTAATTCCACATTTTAGTCACATTTGCATTTTATCTGTAAATTTTGCACATTAGACCTTGAACTCTCAAGAAATTATCAAGGTGTAATTTTCACATATCTAAGTGCCACATTTTCATTTAATCCATCATCTACACAATAGGATAGAAGTCATTAACTATATTTTAATCTAGGTTTTTCTCCTTTTTGTGAATTTTGCATTTTTGGTCCTTGTACTTGTCCTTTATCATGTTTATATCATTTTTCTTGTCTTTAATACCTTGTCCTTTTCATGTTTTCTTGCAAATAACATTTTCTTGACATTTTGCATACATTTTGGCATATCTCAGATCATGCATCATCCCCATACATGCATTTATCACATTTGACCATTGAAATGTCCAAATTGCTCCTATGCCACCAATTCATGCACATGCATGTTAGTTCTTGCATTAAGTCATGCATAACCTTTGTCTAAGTCATTCCTCAACATCTTTTACACATTTAAGTACATATTCATGCATTTTGCATAGTTTTCATTACATTTGTACATCAGTCCACCTTTTTTAAGTAAGCTTGCATCTTATGTATTTTTTTCGTGGATTTTCCTCATCCCATTTTAAGATTCCTTTGCCTGTCATTTGATTTGATCCCTTTTATTCTATATTCTCGGATTTTTTTGATTTGATTTGGATTTCATTACCTGAGGGCATACACTAACTGACCAAAAGGCCCATATTGGCTCATTTGCGGATTATTTCTCCTTTTTGATTATCATGACCTTTTCTATGATTCCGATGACTTGGGTTGGCCCAACTTTTGATCTTTTTGATATCAATATGGTTTTCCAAAGAGTTCTTTCCAAAAACATCGTCATTTTATGTGATTTTCTTCATATGTCGCCATTTGATAGTCTTTCGTGAACTTCTTCGCAATTTTTCCATCTTGACTTCTACGATGTTTTCCATGACTCTGATGATTTGTGTTGGTTGCATTTTTGGTGCTCTTGATGTCGGTGTGGTTTTCGAGAGCCTTCTTTCCAAAAACAACATCATTTTATGTGATTTTCTTCACATGTCACTATTTACCTATTTTACGTGGACTTCTTTGCAGTTTTTCCATCTTGATTTCCATGATATTTTCCATGTTTTTGATGATTTGAGTTGATTGCATTTTTTATTCTCTTATGGTCTGTATGATATTTTGAGCGTTTTTCGCCAAAAACCTCGTCATTTCATGTGATTTTCTTTGTTGTGTCGTATTTCGTGATTTCATTATTTCGTGTGGATTTCTTCACAGTTTTTGCATACCATCTTGCACATCCATCTAGTCTTGACTTGGCATTCATATTAGTATGATTAGAGCACAATATAGACTTAGCAAGCATTCATTCAGCCACTAGCAAGCGAATTGGACTAGAAAGACCGAGTTTCTCGTGTGTACGGAGGTGCCTAACACTTTCCCCGTGCGTAATAGGAATCCTTACCCATCCTCTGGTTAGTTGACATCTAGCTTTCATATTTGCATCTCATGCATCAAACGTTTGTGGTTTTCCTCATCTTTCCCATAAAAGACTAGGTGGTGACTCCTTTTCTTTTCGTTTTATCCTATCCTACGCCTTCGTCATCCTGGCATGGCTATGGCCTCCTTCCTTTAGCGCGACTCTGTGTGGATCCTTGAGCAGGCATGGTCACAGGTTTTAATTAAAATTTTCACTTAATTAGTTTGGATTTTAAATGGTTTAAATGGATTTTATTTGATTTTGATTTTAATTAGGGTTTTCACTTAATTAAATTTGGATTTTGAGTGGCTCAAGTGGATTTTATTTGATTTTGGTTTTAATTAGGAGTTTTACTTAATTAATTTGGATTTTAAGTGGATTTTATTTAATTTTGGTTTTAATTGGAGTTTTTATTTGATTAATTTGGATTTTAAATGTTTTAAATGTGTTTTGTTTAGTTTTGATTTTTGATTAGGTCAGAGTGGGCATGTGTGGGCTTGAGTGGGTATGTGTGTTTAGAGTTTTGGTCGAGTTAGGGTTCAGGTTGGTGATCGCAACCAGAGCATCTTTCTAAAGGAGCCTACTGTCAAGTGATTGTAAAATCAGGGTGTCTACAGATGCCCCTCCCTGAGCAAGGTCGAGGGAATCGAGACCGATGCTTAGGGTTGACAAGACACTCCGCCTGAGTCCGCACGAGAGTGGTATTTGCTGTGGGGCCGTGAACCACTTATTCAGCGAATGCACCAAAAGTCATGACTCGTGGCCCATGCATGATGTTGATGCAAAGGATAACCCTGATGTCGGGTGATGCATGAGGACAATGCTGATGATGAGTGGGTAGCCCATCAGCCTATGGAAGGGAGCACGAGGGATTTCCCGACTCACGCCAGAGGATGCTTAGACAATACTATCGGGTTTGTCACATGACAAGAGGGACTTGGCAAATGACAGACCTTTTGGTCCGAAAGCATGCATGGCAAGATATCGGACTTACCAACTGAGGATAGACTGATGACAGATGTCAACCGGATAGTTTGGAGGTATCAGCCTGATGATGAGTTAATGGACTCGTTGCCAAATAGTCAGGGTTATCAGCCTGATGGTGAGTTGATGGACTCGTTGCCGAATAGTTAGGGTTATCAGGCCACTCCCGACAATGTGACAGTTGTCAACCAGATAGTTTGGGGTATCAGCCCGATGATGAGTTGACGGACTCATTGCCGGATAGTTAGGTTATCAGCCTAGGGGATAAGGGTTGGTCATTGGATGCAAGAAACCAACAACTCCGACCTCCTCCAGATTTAGAGAATTCGCAAGAAAGGGGATAAAGGTTGTTCCTAGGACACAAGGAAAGAGCGACTCGGATCTCCTCTGGACTTAGAGGAGTCACGAGAAAAGGATAAAGGCTGGTCCTTGGACTTAAGGAACCAGTGACTTGGATCTCCTTCAGATTTAGAGGAGTCACGAGGAAGAGGATAAAGGTTATTCCTAGGACTTAAGGAAACAGCGACTCGGACCTCCTCTAGGCTCAGAGCAGTCCCAAGAAAAAGGATAAAGGCTAGTCCTAGGACTCAAGGAATCAGCGACTCGGATCTCCTCTAGGCTTAAAGGAGTCACGAGAAAAGGGATAAAGGTTGTTCCTAGGACTCAAGGAAACAACGACTCAGATCTCCTCTGAGCTCAGAGGAGTCACAAGAAAAGGGATAAAGGTTGTTCCTAGGACTCAAGGAAACAACGACTCGAATCTCCCCCGAATTAGAGGAGTCACGAGAAGAAGGATAAAGGCTATCTACAACTTGCTTGCTAGCTAGGAGGTTTGTTTTGTCTATAGCTATTTGCTTCATTGTGTGACTACTTTGCCTATTCACTTGATGCTATCAGTGTTGTAGGATGATGATTGTTGATCTAGGTAAACCGTTACTCAGATTGTACATTGATAAGTAGTGCTTGGCTGGATAAAGAGTTCACGAGGGCATTGTTTCCTTTTCGAATAAGGAGGGCTTGCTGGATAATTTCTGACAATTCTCCAAGTTCACTGTTGTGTAACTTACAGACCTCTAGGGAGTTTGACTTTGGCACTGGCTTATCGACTGTGTTCTCACCTACTGATTAGGAGAGTACTAATATTCCATCTTTGTTCTAATCTTGGAGGGTTATGGTTGTTGTTGTTCTCGTTCTTGCGATCGAGCTATGGAGCAGACAACATGTTCTAGACGAAGATACTATCCCAAGAGGATAGCTAACATTCCCTTGGTTGATGTGGAAGGCTATCACCACAAAGGCAGTAGACGTGCCCTTGGTGTACGGTATCCTATGCCAGGTCTTTGGCCAAAGAGTAGTTGACATGCCCTTGGTTTAGGACCCAGTGAGACCTTGCAAAGTGGACAAACGATAATGCATGCAGGAATGATAGTGTTATGTTGTATCACCCTCAGGATTTGGAATGCTAATGATGCCTACTATGAGAAGAGGAGAAGACCTTGATTCACAAGACACTACCCAGACTTCTAGGCAGTGTGTGGCTCTCCAGAATGGATGATTCAGTAGGTTAGGCTTCATGCCTAACTCTTGGGGACTTAAACCTACTTTTTTGACTTTTGGCTCGTTTCCTTTCTCCCTCTTAGGCTTGTAGGCTCGCTCTAACCCGTGTTTGGGGGTAATGGGCATCTGGATTTGGATGGGGGCTGTTGTAATTGTATGTGAGGGGTGGCTAGACCCTTTGGTCATTTGGATTCTTTGGATGCTTGCTTCGACTCCTCCCTAAGGTAAATGATAGGGGTAGAGTTGGCCTACTTGCCTCTCTCTTTTAGGGCCAGCTTCTATTATGACTTCTGTCTCCTTATTTCTTTTGTGCCCATGTGGATATGTTTATTTTTTATTTTGGCTCACACTCATGCTCGCTCCTAACATTTTATCTCCCTCTAGAGGTGTAAGTCCTTAGGGAGTTTGGACATTTCGCCTAACCATGGTCGAGTGATGGCTCCCTCGCTCGCTAGAGTGTCTGGGTAGTATCAACTGAAGAGGTATAGACCCTTCTCAAGTAGGCTAACTATTCCGATTTTCGTCATCGGGATGTGACGTCGGTGCATTTATGCATAGATGCATGCAATTATTTATATGCTTAAGTTATTGATGTACCCGAAAGCAAAAAAGCAAATGTTGTGGATTAGATGTGCATGGGTTGCCTTTTATTTTACAAATGTGTATGCATGATGGAGTGGTGAGTGATGCATAATGTGCAAAAGGATACTTGACAAGGCGAGGATACACACCTTCCGCTCATTGGTAGTACTTCTTTAGACAACATGCGTTGACTGGCTCGGATAGCTTGATGTTGTTCATGTCTTTGAGGATTGTTACACCTCCCGAATAGAGTTGCTTGATGATATAGGGTCCACACTAGTTAGGTCGGAATTTTCCTCGACCGTCAGGGAGATGTATGACCCGTAGAACCAGATCGCCAAGTGCGATGCTCCTAGGTCGGACTCTTTTCTGATATGATCTTGCCATTCTCCCTTGGTAGCAATGGGCATTGTGCATGGCTTGTAGTCTGCGCTCGTCAATCAAATTCAGTTGGATGCATCTGTCCTTGACCCATTCAGCTTCTTCTAGCTCAGGCTCCCTCAAGATTCTGAGTGATGGGATCTCTACTTCAACTGGTAGAACCGCATCCATGTCGTACACCAATGAATAAGGTGTCACTCCTGTTGATGTCCACACCGAAGTTCTGTAGGCCCATAGCACATAGGGAAGCTTTTCATGTTAATCCTTATGCGTCTCGGCACTCTTCTTCAGGATCTTAATCAAGTTCTTGTTTGCTGACTCCACAACACCATTCATCTGTGGGCGGTACGGAGAAGATCTATGATATTTGATCTTGAGGCTCTGCAAATAATCTTCCAATCTCTGAGCTATGAAATACTTGCCATTGCCTGAGATAATGGAGTGTGGCACCTCGTACCGGGCTATGATGTTGCTCTTGATGAACTTTTTGATGGCTACAGCTGTGATGGTCTTGTAAGAGGCCACCTCCACCCAATTGGTAAAGTAACCTATGGCCACCAGGATGTAGCTATGGCCGTTGGATGATGCCGGAAGGATGACTCCGATGACATCTATTCCCCAAGTAGAGAAAGGCCACAGTGAAGACATGCTGTGCAACTACTTTTGGGGAGCATGTATGAAGTTCCTGTGAATCTGACAATTGTGGCACTTGCGCACAAATCGACAACAATCGCCTTCCATGGTTGACAAAAAGTAGCCCTGTAACATGGTCTTCTTGGCTAACAATATTCCATTCATGTGAGGGCCACATGTCCTAGCGTGGATTTGAAGCATCAAGGTATCGGCCTCCTTCTTGTCAACACATCACAAAAGCATCTGGTTATTTGATCTTCTGTATAGATGCCCTCCACCCAACATGTATCTTGACGCTAGGCCTGCCATGGTCTTCTTATCTACTGCCGATGTGTCAGTTGGAAGATTTCCTAATTCTAGGAAGGTTTTGATGTCGTGATACCATAGGAGCTTTGTTGACGGGTCTGTTTCCTTTATGCTTATGCAATGGATGGGTTGCTCTGCTCGGGTGATCGATACGTCGACTGTGCGAGTGACCGATACGTCGATTGTGCGCTCTTAAAGTATTGAGAGCTAGGAGGCAAGGGTTGCTAGTGCTTATGCGTAGGAATTTTTGGCTCTACGCAAGAAGGAAAAGTGCACTTCTTCGAACTCCTTGACAAGTTGTACGAGGTACTAGTGGTATGGCACGTGCTTTGGATCTTTCGTTGATCTGGGATATGACTAACATGGCATCCCCATGCACTTGTAGCTTTCATGTGCCATGTTCTAATGCGATTTGTAGTCCCACGATGCATGCCTCGTACTTGGCGTCATTGTTGGTGCACTCGAAAGTGAGCTTTCTAGAGAAGAGGTCATCTATCCTGTGATGTCAACAATACTGCGTCAATTCCTCTACCCCTCTTGTTAACTGCTCCATCAAAGTATAGATGCCACCAGGACATGTCTTCTGGCTCCTCAGAATCTGTTATCTCCCATGGCAAATAGGATGTCTCCAGCTGAGAACTACGTCTACAAAGGCTCGTATTCTGACAGTGGTAAGTCGGCTAGGTGGTCCGCTACTGCTTGCCCCTTCATAGATTTCTACATGACAACTGTAATGTCGTACTGGGATAGCATCACCTGCCATTTCATGCATCGTCCCATTAATGCTGGCTTTTGGAAGAAGTACTTCATGGGGTCATGTCGGCATAAGAGAAGGACCGGATACACCATCATATAGTGCTTGAGGCGCTGGGTGGCCCAGACAAGGGATAGGTAGATCTTCTCAATGGGATTGTGCCTAGCTTCGCAATTGTTGAACTTCTTTCTTAGGTAGTAGATGGCTCTCTCCCTACCTCCTGTCTCATCATGCTACCCAAGGATTGCACCCATGGAGTGTTGGATGGTGGAGAGATTTAGCAATAGGGGTCGTCCCGGTGTGGGTGGAACCAAGAGAGGAGATTTTGTAAGGAGCTGCTTGATTGTGTCAAATGCAACTTGACATTCCTCATTCCAGTGGACCAGCGTGTTCTTTCTTAACAACTTGAAGATAGGCTCATAGATGGGGGTAAGCTACGCGATGAACCAGCTGATATACTATAATCGGTCCAATAAGCTCCGAACATCCTTCTCAAATGTAGGGGGAGGCATATCAATGATGGCTCTTGCTTTACTAGGGTCGACCTCGATGTCCCTTTGACTGATGATGTATCCCAAAAGCTTGCCAGAAGACACTCCAAATATGCATTTGTTGGGGTTAAGATGGTGTTTGTACTTTCTGAGGTGATCGAACAGCTTTCTCAAACAAACCAGGTGTTCCTCAGGCTCTTTGGACATGGCAATCATATTGTCTACATAGACCTCTATTTCTTGATACATGAGGTCATGGAAAAGTACGATCCTTGCCCTTTGATAAATAGCGTTGGCATTCTTGAGCCCAAATGGCTTCACACAATAGCAAAAAACTCCCCAAGGGGTGATAAAGGATGTCTTCTCCATATCCTCCTCAGCCATTCTGATTTGGTTGTACCCCAAGAAACCATCCATAAACGATAACATTTTGTGTCCAGCTGTGTTGTCCACCAAGACATCTATGTGAGGAAGTGGGAAATCATCCTTGGGGCTTGCCTTGTTGAGGTCTCTGTAGTCGATGAACATACGGACCTTCCCGTCTTTCTTTGGCACTGGAATAACATTTGCTAACCATTCTGGGTACAGCACCACCTTGAGGAAGTTCACCTTGTGCTACTTCATAATTTCTTTCTTGAGCTTCAAGATCCATTAAGGTCACCATCTCCTGAGTTTTTGCTTGACTGGCCTCTCGTTAGGCTTCAGGGGTAATGTGTGCACCACCACTTCGACATCCAAGCCAAGCATATAGTCATAACACCAGGTGAAGACATCTATGTATTCTTTCAAAAATGCTATGAAATCTGCCCTGGCTTGTGGTGATAGCTTAGCACTGATGAGTACCTCCATGACATCTTCTATTGTACCGATGTTGACCCATTCAGTTTCATCCTCGACATGCATATTCGGCCCCTCTGGATCATTGTCATAGGGCTGGAATTCGGGTGTCTCACCATTTTCATCCACGTCATCATCCTCTTCCTCGTAAGCGATGAGCTCTAATAGGATTTCCTCTTTGAAGGTTGGGTCAGTGACATCGAAGGAGAGGATGTGCTCTGATTTCTACCCCTGATGATTCTTCATAATGGTCACACTGACTTTGGTGTTGTATCTGCACTGTGTGACCTCTGGCCCTTTAATGGTGGGGTCTGCTGACTGGCCGAGTTTCTCTGTTTCCTTGGCTCCTGATACTTTTTTTTGATTTTTTAAGTTTTCTAGGTTTTTTGATTGTTTTGTATTTTTTGTAGTATGTACAAGTGGTGCTATTGACTGACGGTTGTCCTATTACTGACCGATCGGAGTGATGGCGCCTGGCTTTCCTCCTAAGCTTAACTCAGGGTCTTTTTTTTTTACCCTCACCTTAAGCAAGGTGAGGCTTCAACTACATGTACCATCTAGACCCGACTCCAGGCTTCAAAGAGATTAACTCTAATAGTCTAGTGGGTTCTGGTTGTGACTCAGCCAAGACCATGATGGATGAGTGGTTCGACTGCTGGTGGAGGGTTGCTGGCTCTAATTCTAAGGCCCCAGCCTTTCCTTTTCTCAGTGTTTGATGCTCGGCTGCATCTTCGACCCCTACTAACAACTATTCTTGAAATAGAAGCTCTAAATCGCTGATCTAATCACTCAACTGAATTGCCCTGTTGACTGTATCATCCTCTTTCGTGGTGCAATCAGAACAATGGGTGGCACTCTGCTCTACCTAACTTATCTAGACTGTGAGATTGATGTAAGTGATGTCCGCTGGCGAACTGCATTGATGGATCTGCTGGCACAACTGCATGGAGGACTATCACCGCAGGGCTTGTAGTTAGGGCGGTGACTGATTCTGACAATGTGGCTACCAGCAGTTGAGGCTATGGTTGCACCATCTGACGTCGGCTCTTCTCTGCAGTGGCCTGGCTCTGATTGGGATCAAGTATCCCTACACTGACAAAGTTAGTGTGGTTCAATGGAATAAAAATCTTCTTGTACCTCCTGATGCGCGAATATCTATCTTTGTGTGGCTACCACTCGTAGCCCAGTCCCTCGAACTCTAGCCTTTCCTCCGTTTGGATGGGCTCGAAGATTCCTTGGCTGTGTCACCCGAATGGTGTTCCTTTCTTGTATTCTCATTTGCGACATACGTTTTCAATCATCTGAAGAAGATTGCCGTGAATGGTCAGGTAACTGACACGCTCGAGAGCCAGAATGTAGTTAACTGGCTCGAAGCGGTTGACCCGGAACATGACATTGGATGGCTTGGGGTCAAAATGAATGGTCTAGAGGCAGACAGCAGAGACCAACTTGACCTTTTCTTTGTCAAGATCTTCCTTTATGACAACAACTACATCGTTGCCCTAGCGGAACTTAACCATACGATGGAAGGTCAAGGGGATCACTTGATGTTTGTGCAACCAAGGGAGCCCAAGCAAGAGATTGAAAGAGGGCTCCAGATCCACAACATAGAACTCGACATCAAAGACTACAGGCCCTATGGTGAGAGGAATAACCAGCATCCCTAGCACATCATGATGCATGTTATCAAAAGCCGTCATTCCCTTCGTAGCTGGTATGATATCTTTGTTTTGAATCTGATTTTGTTTGTTGTGGGCAAAGGGCAAACATTTAGGTCCACGCCATTATCAACTAGGGTGAGGGGAATTCGGAAGCTCTAGTATTGCGTCGTAATGAACAAGGGCTGGTTATGTTTGACTCCAGCGAGAGGCAACTCCTCGCTCAAGAAAGAAATGACGTGAGGCTCTACAATCATGCCCACCATATTCTCAAGAGTGGATGGTTCTTTGGTTGGGGAGACGTGAGCATCCTGAAAGACCTTGAGAAAGGCCTCTTGATGTTCAGAAGAAGTATGGATGAGATCCCAAATAGAGATGTCAGCCTTAACCTTCTTCAGTTGTGACATGATGTCAGCAGAGGGCTTCTCCTCTACTAGGTAGAAGTCATAGGAACTAAACTAGGGGCCATCTTGGAGGGTTGAGCAGTTGGTTGATGAATGGAAGACGTTGAATGATCAAATTGGGCTGCTGGCGCTGGTGGCCTATACACCATACCTAACCTAGTGACTTCTACGCACATTTCTGTAGCATAATCATAGGGTACACGGTGAGTGTCCCTTGTTAGGTGGACGACAAGAGGGGTACGTGTTGCTAGTTCCAGCGGGGCTGACATCAGGCTTACTAAAAGATGGTCTGGTAGGAGAGGATGTTGGATAGGATGCTAGACAGGATGAGTAGGTATGGGTCGAGTGCATTGGCAAATGGGCACCTGTAACCATGCCAGCGACAGCCTCGTGCTTGGCGCGAAAGGCTAAATGCATGAGGGTCGGCAAAGTCATGGCAAAACAATAAAAATAAGGATAAAAAGCAGGAGTTGCCACCTAGTCTATTTTAAAATGGAAGACGAGGAAAACTACTTAAAAACATTCAAATCATGCGATAAAACCAATGGAAAAGGTCTACATGAACTAGAAATGGGCAAGGATCCCTGTTACGAACGAGGAAGGTATTAGGCACCCTCGTGCGCCCGAAAATCGGTCTTTTAATGGGTTTCTTGTTTACTTATATGGAATGTCAGCTTTTCAGCCTTTTATGTACGCCCGAGAGCGGTATGCAATGCAATGCTATATATAAGTGGTGTCCTATGCTAAACATGGGTGCCTAGGTTGTAGGGTGTGTCCTAATGCTCAGAAAGGTCACCCGTGCGGTGGGTCAAGCATCGGTGCAAGGATATTGCACAGATATAATCAAAGATCTAACAACACCAAGTGATTTTCATCCTCACTTTACTATATGCAAAACATGAACTATCATGCATAAAAATGGCTGAAAACAGAGTGGAGTCACCCTGATATGTCCAGGAAGACACCCAGAGAAAACCAAAGGAAGATCAGATTGGAAAACATGCTAAACACCATGCCATGAGCTACTATGTGCAGTGGAAAACAGGTAGGTGCGCCTATGTAGTGCGCGAGACTAGTGCGCCACCTATGTGCTCTACTGATGTGCCAGAAAGGTGTGCCAGAGAAAATCACAGATCAGACAGTAAACCAGCCTAATGCCATGCAATATAAAATCCTGTAAACTCGCAAACTCATCAAAAAATGCATCATGAGTATCTAACAAAAACCTAGCATGAAATCACAATATGGGTCTTGTGCTCAAGGGCTATATGCCTCACACAAGACCACACCACCCTTATACTAAATAAAATCAATACGTTTCAGCCATGTTATCTAGATTGGGATCATGCATTGTTGCATAAGAACCTCCCAAATAGGAGGTCATGGGGCAATCAGTTCACCAGATTACAAGAACAGGCTGAACATGCAAGATGCAAATGTCATATAAACAGTGCTATCGTAGGCTGAAATCATGCATACAAAGACATGACATGTCAGAGAATAAACACCAAAAGCATCAAAGTCCAAAACACCCGGAAAAGCATACATATCATGATGAAAAGTTGATGATTTATTCTCTGACCAGACTAGTGCACCAAGGTGGTGCACCAGGATGGTGCTCTAGTTAGGTGCGCCACCTTGGTGTGCCATATAGGTGCTCCAGTTTGGTGCACCCCAGAAATTCTGAATCAGACTACAGTTCAATTTCAGAATCTGGGCCTGATGCAAGAGATGAATTGTGATTAACTCGATCCAGATTAAGTATTTAGATGCTAGAGAACTCAAATGTGATGAATAAGCAAGCATGGAAAGCCTTTTATTATTTCTCCTTAAATCACATATTCATGGATTACATGGGCTGCAATTACTGCTTGGTGGATTGTAAGGATAATGCAATGATTTAATTAAATTAACAATCATGTAAAGATAATAAACATGCAAACAATATGTTTTACAGCTCAATTCATAGCTAGTATTTGCATGGAATCATGATTTAGTATATAAAACAGAGACTACATGATGCAGAATTTAACATAACACAGAAACCTTATAAATATACATGTAAGAGCAATCAACTTATCCTAAAAACAACACGAAAATTATCACTATCAGATCATACATCCAATTCATTGCATGCTTTATTTAGTGCATTATGTGGAGCTTAAGTAAAGAGATGGATAAGGATTTTACCCTGCCTAAGATGTTCCCTCCTTGATGGCTCAAGATAAGACTTCCTTGTTGATTTGGATCAACTGAGAATGCTCTGAAGTGCGAGAATATCCTCTAGAAACGAGAGTAGGTTGCTGAGAGTAGGTGAGTGGCTTAACCAAGAGATGGTAGGTAGCTCAACCAAGAGAGATGAGTTGCCAAGAGAGCCAAAAGGCTGCTAATGGATGGCTTTTTATAGAGTCACACAAAGGTAACTCCCATGGGATGCAAACAGCCTCGAAAACGAACAGCCTTGCTTAGATTCGCAAGGAATATTCGCAGGCGAGGGTTACAAGCATAGAAGATGAAAAACCAGTAGCTAGCACCCTGAAAAGTGGCTGTGTGCTAGCTTAGTGCGCCCAGATGGTGCGCCAGAAAGGTGCTCCATCTTGGTGCTCTAGCTTAGTGCGCCACTGTGGTGCTCCTACTGGATGCTCCAATCTAGTGCTCCGCATTGGTGCTCTCCACTAGCTGCCTGAATTGCTAATTGGGCCACCGGCTTGCTACAGGCTTGTGGTCGGTTTGTGCAATGATCTCTGGCTAATGCCAAATAGGGTTTAAAAGTGGTTAAGCTTGCGACATCCAAAGCAACATCTTCAGAGAGTTTATCTATGAGCCACCTCAAAATCAGGGTGTCTACAGCACCCTAGGGTGCGCGATTGACGGTATGACAGTACACTTTGCCCTTGCGGTCAGCCGTATCATGTGGACTATTGACTCAAAACCAGCACGACTCAAACTATAAAGACGAGTAGGAAAAGGCTGATCAACAGTATAGATCAGATCAGAGGGGTCCACTACTGATGTCATAGACCTAGAAGCAAAAAGGAAATGAATTCATGAGGCCCCAGCGCCTGCTGAGTTGTTATGTGCAAGCATGGGCTGATTGACAATGTTAGGATAGGTAGGTGGCACTTGTGCCCGTGGAGGTGGTGGTGTTGGTGCAATGTGTGCCTCTTGAGTGTCAATGACGATGACCTTACGGTCAATCAAGTCTTGAATGGCACTCCGAAGAGCCATGTAATTATCCGTCGAGTGGCCCACACAGTGATAGAAATTGCAGTGGAGGTTTGTGTTGTACCACACCGGAAGGTTCAGGAGTGACACCACCTTGGGGAGGACGGCACGAAGTGGCTCTACAAGTGGGGTGTACTGTCACGTAGCACGCTGAGGCCGTCTCTACCCTGGGCGGAGTCCTTGCCGGACCGATGCCATGGGATACACTAACTGGACGGTGGTGTTGATCTGTGGTGTGTGTGGTGCCCTAGGTGTAAAGTGCATAGACTAATTGATTCGGGCTTGGTTTGTTCACCACATTGACGGGCCGGGTGGGTGACCATATGTATGGGATGGTAGGCTTGGGAGGATCCCACCTCCTACGGTAACTGGTGCCAGCACCGTTACGAGTGCTGCTGCTCGCATGGTGATCCAGAGATGTGGCTTGTTTGGCTAAGGTGGTGAGTGTAGGAAAGCTGCCACTGCGAAGGGAGCCCTCTACACGTGCACCTGCCCGAATCAAAGATGGAAAGGTGGTGACAGGTTGAATGCTCAACAAAGCCTCAACATCTATTTGCGTACCTTAAATAATAATTTCGATAGACTCCTAGTCGGAGAATCTTTCTCTTACTTATGATGCAAGGGCGCACCAGCAACCAACACACTCTCCAAACGGCTCGTGGGGTTTTTCTCTTGTGGTGACAAGGTCCTCCTTCTTTGGGACCAAGTCAAGATTAAAAGCATATTGGTCCATGAACGCTTGTGAAAGGTCGTTCCAAGTCTTGATCGAGCCCATGTCAAGTGACGTGAACTACTTGAGGGCTGCAATGGTGAGACTCTTTTGGAAAAGGCGGATCAATAGCCTCTCATCAGCCTGGAGCTGAGCGAGATCTCTACAATATGCCCTAAGGTGTGAAATGGGGCAATCCTTACCATTGTATTTTTCAAAGTCCAGGATTTGGAAATGTAGTGGGAGTGTCGCCGCTAAGAAATAGCAAAGGTTCCGAAATCTGTAGGGTTGGCGGTCGCCTCCCCGCACTTGTCGAAGTACTCTCTACAAGTCACCCATCCTGGCATGGAGGGTATCTGGAGCTACTGCTGATGATGGTGATGCAGCAGGGGGAATGGCCAGATATGTTGTGTGGGTCGCACCTAAGTTCTCCTCTGGGTCCACCATCATGCCACCTAGTGCTGCGGCATGATGGCTAGCATATCCATGCAGAAGTACTGGGTGTGATTGTGGAAATGAAGGTGCCTAGACCTGATGATGTGTGGGAGGAGGATGAGCAGAAAGTCGTGTGGTAGTAGGTGCTAAGTGTGGGAGTAACAGTTGCTGCAGCGGTACGGTGCCAGGCTGCAGGCTCTGTGGATGTTGTACTCCAGCCAACCCGAGGAGCTGGCCACCAGATGCTGGAGTAGGATGTTGTGCAGTGAGGTGGTGTGTCTGAGGCAGTGGTGTCACCCCTAACGTGGGTGCAGTGAGGAGCTGGGGTGAGGGCTGAGGTGGTGGTGCAGAAGGTGATGCTTGAAACACCGGAGTAGGCTGCTGGGGAACCTCAGGAACAGTGGGGTTCATAGTAGATTGGATAGCAAAGGTCATACCCTTGATCTTCTAGGCGAGGGCCAATAGATATTCTGCCTATGTGGCAGGAGATCCCTCAAGGACGGTGAGGGGTGGCACAGTCAAAGGTCCGGATGTCAAAGACAAAACGGATACGGATTGCCCTAGAGGTAGGGAACTTGTAAGGGATGTTGTCCTAGTAGGCTGAGTGCTAAAAGAGAAAGGGCCCTAAGGGAGCGAGGCCATCAGTGATACATTTGGAACCCGAGTAGGGGTCACTGAGATGGACTTAGTGCCTACCTCCAAACAAGCCAAGGTTTGTGGATGTCCTACGGTGTAAAGGATAGAGCCTCCGTGACGCACGAAGGGGATCGAGTGAACAGTTGAAGTCACCGTGAGGGTAGGAGGGACAAAAAATGGAGTGCCCTCCTGAGCAACAGTGGTGGAGAGAGGCTCGCTGGTGCGTTGGGCCATGGCTGACTGGGAACAGGTGAGAACCAAACTATGGTGGCAAATGAGAGGATAAATCCTAGGACGAGCTATCGTCAAAGTGATGAATAAGCCGAGAAACGATGAACAACAACGAAGCGAGGTAGGAACGCTCGAGCACTAGCTAAGGAACTCATGCTCTACTTGGAAAAAATAAAACTACCGGTGTTAAAACTAGCAACAATATGCAGTTATTAAGGTGGCATGAATGGCATTCATGCACATGGATGCAACTAATATGCTCTCTCTCACCAACTAAGTGTTTCCTAAAAGGCCATCTACTCTGAGATCACACATGGGTAAATGGGTCTCCGACTCAGGCTAGAAAGTAAAGGTCCTCGCTCTAAATCCTAGCCAAAACGTAGGCAGTGAACGGGTAGTGCATTGGTGGCCTCATCTCCTGCAGTAGCATGGAGTTGTACCCTTTATTAACATTGATACGACCCCAGACAAGAGGGACAAACTAGCAACACGCCCTATGCCAAAGCTATAGAACGAGCTACTAGAATTGTCCTTTGCAAACTTTAAGTGGACTCAGGGGAGAAGATGCATGCCCTATATGATCAATCATGCAATATGCTTTTATGTCTTTTACTTGCATTTTATTAACCAGGGGGAAACAGTTTGAATTGGTCTCGAGTTTTGCCTTATTAATTGTTTCTCTGAGTTTGTGTGTTTTAGTTGAAACTAGAAGGGGAAAACAAACATGTCTCTACTCTCCTAGTCATGTTAAATGCGAAAGGGGAAGAAAACACACAAGTAAGGCAAACAAGCAAGCAAACAACAAGAACAAGGCATGATCATGGCATGTGCAAGTGTCGTGGCATCATGATTGTGAAAAAAAAACATCCATCAAATCAAAAGGCAAGATATATAGCATGTGAGTGCAGTGACAGAGCAAATGTGTAAAAGAAAGTGTGAAAGGCACGCTAAGTAAGCAAATAATCACAAGCAAGGCAAACAAGCAAACATGTGAAGCCAAAGCCACAGAAAGCAAGCAAAAAATACTAACCTGAAAGTCGAAATCTGGTACTCTCAAGCTGAGTCGCCAGTTCTGTGACCATGCCGGCCGGAGAATCTAACGTGAAGTCAAACCAGAGGGAGGAGGCCATAGCCATGCTAGGATGGTGAAGGTGCAAGATAGGATAAAATGAAAAAATGGAGTCGCCACCTAGTCTTTTAAGGAAAAGACAAGGAAAACCACAAACAAACCACAAAAGGATGAATGCATGAGATGCAATGAAAAGGTCAAATGTCTACAAACCAGAGGATGGATAAGGATTCCTGTTACGCACGGGAAAGGTATTAGCCACTCCCGTACGCCCGAGAAACTCGGTCTTTCTAGTCCAATTCGCTTGCTAAAGGTTGGATGAATGCTTGCTAAGCCTAGATTGTGCTCTAATCATGCTAATATGAATGCCAAGTCAAGATCAGATGGGTGCGTAAGATGCATGCAAAAGCTACGAAGAATTCTACATGAAATGTTGGAATAACGAAATATGAAATGTCGATGTTTATGGAGAGAATGGCTCGGGAAATTATACCCACATCAAGAGAATCAAAAATGCAATAAACCTAAATCATCAGAATCGTAGAAAACAACACGAAAATAAGAATGGAAAAATTGCAACGAAGTTCGTGCAAAACAGGCAATTGGTGAGATGTGATGAAAATCAAATAAAATGATAGTACTTTTGAAAAGAATAGTCCAGGAAACCATACTGATATCAAAAGGATCAAAAGTAGGATCAACCCAAATCGTCGGAATCATGAAAAAATGTCGTAAAAATTAAAAGGAGAAAAATAATTCGCAATTGGGCCGATGTGGGCCTTTAGGTCAGTTAGTGTTTGCCCTTGGGCAATGAAATTCAAATCAAATCGAAAAATCCAAAAATGTGGAATAAAGGGAATCAAATCAAATGTCAAGCGAAGGAACTCAAAAACCGGGTTAGCATGAAATCCACGGAAAAACACATAGAAGGTAGGCCTACTCAAAAAGGATGGAATGATATGCAAATGTAATGAAAACTATGCAAAATATATGAAAGTGTACCTAAATGTGTAAAGGATGCTGAAGAATGATTGAGATAGAGATTATGCAAGACTTTGTCCACAAATAACATGCAAGTGCGTGAATTGACTGCATGAGGGCAATTTAGTAATTTCACGAGGCCAAGTGTGATAACTACGTACATGTGTATGATGCATGGTCTAATATATGCAAAATGTCAGAAAAATGTTATTTACAAGAAAACATAGAAAGGACAAGGTTTTAAAAACAAGAAAATGATGTAAACATGACAAAGGACAAGTATAGGGGCCAAACTGCAAAATTCAGAAAACGGGAAAGCTGATTAAGGTGTGTTCAATGCCTTTTATCTTAATGTGCAGATGATGGATTAAAAGAAAATGTGGCACTGGGATGTGTGAAAATTGCACCTTGGTAATTTCCTGAGAATTCAGGGTTTAATGTGCAAATTTCGCACATAAACTACAAATCTGACCAAAATATGAAATTAAAGATCATTTACAATGCAAACCTGATTTCTAAGTGAAAACTATATTTAATTGCAAAATTATAAATAAAGGAAGTAGAAAATGTCAAAAAGGGGTGTGAAAACAATTAAAACCCTAAATGATGAATTTGAAGTTAGTTTAAGGGTCTAAATGCAAATTTTCTATATTCACTAACTGTATGCTATGAATCTAGGGGCTTACATGCAAATTTTCATGGCTTAAATGTGAATAGACTTTATGAGGGTCAGTGTGATTATGAAGTCTTTCAAGGTTCAGAACGCAAATTTTACAAAGGAAACTCATTTTGAAATTCTCTAGGGGCTCAAAGCAAAACTTCAAGACTTAATTGCAAAGAAAACATGATCTCAAGGACTTAAATGTGATAAAATAAATACTAATGCACTAGTCATAAAGAAAATATGACATGCAAGGGTCATATGCAATTTTTACAAAAACAATAAATGAAATAAAAGTTATTTAAAACTACAATGGTTTAAACACAAAAAAACGGACCTAAAAGTAAGGATCTAAGGTCCTAAATGCAAGAAACTAAAAACCTAAGGGCCTGGGCTAAATAAGCCCCCTTCGAAGATCATCGATAGATCACCGGCATCTCCACTTTGATGCGAGCTCTGGCAACTGTTCAGAGGTGTTGCAGTGGTGGAGGGGTTCTGACGATGGTCTAGGAGGCTGGAGGGAGGCACGACGAGTTTCTCTGGCACGTCGGATGGGCCTAGGGCGGCCTAGGATGTCTCCCCCACCTTTGGCTCCTTCGAGAGGTCCACCGGTGCTGAGGAAGACGATGGCGAGATGGCAACGACGCTTCGGTGACAACGACGCTCAAGCGGAGGTTGGAGGAGCATCGGGGCAGAACGAGGAGGCTCCTAGAGGTGTCGGTAAGGGCTGGGGAGGTTTGGAGTGTTCCTCCCATCCCCTGCGTTGGAGACGACCACGGCAGAGGTTGGGGCGGCACTCCGGGCTTTGGAACTGTGGCACAACTACTTGGAGAGGTTCGTGGTGGTGCGGCGGAGCTTCGGGAGGAGGTGGTGTGGAAGGGACGCGACTGGAGGCTGTAGGGAGCTTCGACGGCAGCGGTCGGCAGTAATAGGTGCAGTGGCGAGGGCTACGGTCGTTGGAGGCCAATTGGACTCCTCTTGAGCAATGGAAACTCAAGGAGGAGGAGGAAGAAGAGGGACGAGAGGCCCATGGGGCCTCGCCTGGCCAAGGAGGCCTGTGCCCTCGCTGGTGGTGGTGAACCCACCACCGAAGGAGGGCGAGACGACTGATAGGAGTGGAGATCTCCAGCGAAACACGCTAGGGAGCCTCGACTCATCCTAATGAAACTAAAACAGGAAAAAATGAACTAGATGGGGGATTACCTGGCTAGGGGGTTGCTGTCTCTCTTGCATGGCCGTCGGCTGTGCTCTCCAGTGGAAGCTCTAGTAGTGGAGGTCTAGGCGTTCTTCGAGGCTGCAAGTGGGCTTCATGTAGGGCTCTGAAGGTGGGGATTGTTAGGTTGGCTCTGGTTCGAAAGGAGGGATTCCTCTATCTGTGGGTTTGAAGCACTGGAAGAGGAGATCAATCTGTCAGCGGCCAAAGGCTTTTAAACCCCGGCGGGGTCTTCTCCAGCCATCGATCTTCTCCTGCGAAGGTTGAGCATTGTCCGATGCTCCCGTAAGTTGGAGGAGATTGGCCAGAGATCGCGGGAGGTCGAAGATATGCTCCAGAGACTACGGGATCTTGCTGGAGATCTTGCCGAAAATGTCGAGGGTCACTAGAGATGAAGGCCTGTTGGAATTATTTTTCTGTTTTCTAAGGCTTTTAATTAAAGGGTGAATGGTGTGTATTGGGCTGCATTGGGCTTGTGTTTTGGGCTTTTAGATTTTGGTTTTTTTTGTTTAAGGTTTTTTTAAGGGATTTTGGTTTTAGATTTATGTTTTTAATTGGGTTTTGTGATTTTAATTTTTGATTTTGTGAATTAAGATTTAATTAATTGGTTTTACATTAGGTTTTTTTTCTGATTTTAATTAAGGTTTTGAGTTTAATTAATTGATTTTAAATTAAGGTTTTGGGTTCAATTAAGTGACTTTAAATTAGGGTTTTTAGGATTTTAATTAGGGTTTTGAGTTTAACTAATTGATTTTAAATAGGGTTTTGGGTTTAATTAAATGACTTTGAATTAGGGTTCTTAGGATTCTATTATTTTAGGGTTTTTCTGAATTTAAATGGATTAAAGTTTTACGTTTGAGTTTTAATTTAGATTTAATTAGTTTTTTACTTGATTTAACTAGGGATTTAGTTTAAACTTTGGTTTAATTAGTTTTTATTAGGGTTTTGACTTAGATTTTGATTTCATTGGTTTTTTGCTTGATTTTTGTTTGGACTAGGGTTTCTTTTAAATTTGATTTAATTTTTACTAGATATTATTGTGTTTTACTTGATTAGGGTTTTAATTAGGGTTTTTCACTTACTTAACTTGGATTAGGGTTTTCACTTAATTAACTAAGATTTTAAATGGTTTAAATGGACTTTATTTGGTTTTAGTTTTAATTAGGATTTTCACTTAATTAATTTTGATTTTAAATGGATTTTATTTGATTTTGATTTTAATTAGGGTTTTCACTTAATTAAATTTGGATTTTAAGTGGCTTAAGTGGATTTTATTTGATTTTGATTTTAATTAGGACTTTTACTTAATTAATTTGGATTTTAAGTGGATTTTATTTAATTTTGGTTTTAATTGGGATTTTTATTTGATTACTTTGGATTTTTAATGAGTTTTGTTTATTTTTGATTTTTGATTAGGTCAAAGTGGGTTTGTGGGTTTAGGGTTTTGGTGGAGTTAGGGTTCAGGTTGGTGGTCGCAACCAAGGCATCTTTCCAGAAGAGCCTACTGTCAAGTGACTGTAAAAGCGGGGTGTCTACACATAAACTCCTCTTTAAGGTTGAAACAGAACTCCCGCTACTACCTACGATTGCTAGAAGGACCATAAAGCATGACATCATGGGAAAATTGCAAGGATGCCCCATGATTTAACAAAGTAGAACAACTCACAGAGTGATGACAGGACATTCCCCAAGACCGAAGCCAGAGACTAACAGATTTCGACTTCACCAAGAAGACTGCAGCCATGTCATCCAAGAACGCCCCTACAAAAAGCAACTCCAGGCACAAAGCAATAGGAAGCACAATCTTTGCCAGAGAGAAGGCCACTAGAAGAAACTACCTCTACATCCTGTTCTTCCATGGCATCCCCAGTAGGATCCAGATACCTCAGCTTCGCATAGGCTTCGCTCTGAGTGGATGGAGTATTGTTTTTCCTGCATACCAGGCAGGAATTCTGATTTTGCCAATATCCTTCTAGAATCCTAGGCAAGACCTAAACATTTGCATCCTTGGTGTTAGACTTCTGAGTCCACCAATATCATTCTGGAATCCCAAGCGAGACCCAGACATTTGCATCCATGGTGTTAGACTTTTGAGTCCACCAATATCCATCTAGAATCCAAGGTGAGACCCAAGCTTTTAACTTTTCGACTTTGCTCCGTGTAGAAGAAATCATTGCTTTCCATGGAATCTCGGGAGGGGCCTAGGCTTTTACATTTTCGACTTGGCTTTGTACAGATGAAGTCATTGCTTTCCGTGGAATCTCGAGCAAGACCCAAGCTTTCACCTTTTTGGCTTCGCTCCGTATGGACGATGTCATTGCTTTCCCTAGAATCCCAGGCGAGAACTAGGATTTTTATCTTTTCGGCTTCACTCTGTACAGGTGAAGTCATTGCTATCACTAGAATCCCAGGCAGGACCCAGGCTTTTATCCTTTCGGCTTTGCTCTATACGGATGAAGTCATTACTATCCCTAGAATCTGAGGCAGGACCCAGGCTTTTTCTTGTAGGCTTTGCTCCGTATGGACGAAGTCTTTATTACTTTCACTAGAATCTCGAGTGGGACCTAGGCTTTTATTTTTTCGACTTCACTTCATGCAAATGAAGTCATTACTCTCCCTGGAATCTTGGGCAGGACCCAGGCTTTTATCCTTTCAGCTTCGCTCCGTACGGACGAAGTCATTTGTTTCCCTAGAATCCCAGGTGGGAGCTAGGCTTTTTCTTGTCAGCTATGCTCTGTACAGACGAAGTCATTGCTTTCCCTGGAATCCCAAGTAGGACCTAGGCTTTTATCTTTCTAGCTTTGCTCTATGCAAACAAAGTCATTGCTTTCCCTGGAATCCAAGCTTTTATCTTTTCGGCTACACTCTGTGTGGACATTGTCATTGCTTTCTGACGAATCCTAGGTGGGACCCAAGCTTTTACCATTTCAACTTCGCTCCGTGTGAATGAAAACATTGCTTTCCCTGGAATCCTTGGCGGAACCAAGGCTTTTATCTTTTCAGCTTCGCTCCATGCGAACAAAGTCGTTACTCTTCCTGGAATCTTGGGCATGACCCAGGCTTTTATCATTTTGGCTTTACTCTATGCGAATGAAGTCATTGCTATCCTTGGAATCCTAGGTAGGACCCAAGCTTTTATCTTTTCAGCTTCGTTCCGTGTGAACGAAGTCATTGCTCTCCCTGGAATCCCAGGCGAGACCCAGGCTTTTATCCTTTTGGCTTCACTCCGTGCAGACGAAGTCATTGCTTTCCCTAGAATCTTAGGCAGGACCTAAGTTTTTTTTGTCAGCTTCACTCCAATCGGAGGAAGTCATTGCTTTCCATTGAATCCTAGGCGGGACCTAGGCTTTTATCTTTCTAGCTTTGGTTTGTGTAGACGAAGTCATTGCTTTCCCTGAATCTCT
The DNA here is from genome assembly GCA_024699735.1 of Posidonia australis. Classification (NCBI taxonomy): domain Eukaryota; kingdom Viridiplantae; phylum Streptophyta; class Magnoliopsida; order Alismatales; family Posidoniaceae; genus Posidonia; species Posidonia australis. The sequence goes on from JAMKQA010024126.1 coordinate 37,291, forward strand.
GGTGGGACCCAGGCTTTTATCTTTCCAGCTTGGCTCTGTGCAGATGAAGTCTTTGCTTTTCTTGGAATCTTGGGCAGGACCCAGGCTTTTACCATTTAGGCTTCACTCTGTGTGGACGAAGTCAACGCTTTCCCTGGAATCCCAGGTAGGACATGGGCTTTTATCTTTTGTCTTCACTCCATGCGGACAAAGTCATTGTTTTCTTTGGAATCCTAGGCAGGACCAAGACTTTTATCTTATTGACTTCGCTCTGTGGGACGAAGTCATTGCTTTCCTTGGAATCCCGAGCAGGACCTAGGCTTTTTATCTTTTAGGCTTTGCTCCTTATAGGTGAAGTCATTGCTCTCCCTGGAATCTCAGGCAGAACCCAACCTTTTTTCTTGTCAACTTTGCTTCGTACGGACGAAGTCATTACCTTCCCTGGAATCCCAAGTGGGACCCAGGAGTTTATCATTCTGGTTCCACTCCTCATGGACAAGTCGTTGCTTTCCCTAGAATTCCTGGTGGGACCTTAGCTTTTTATCTTTCAACTTCGCTCTATACGGATGAAGTCATTACTTTCCTTGGAATCTGTGGTGGGACCAAGGCCTTTTATCTTTTCGACTTTGCTCTATGCAGATGAAGCCATTGCTCTCCCTGGAATCCTAGGCGTGGCCTAGGCTTTTATCCTTTCAGCTTCGCTCTGTATAGATGAAGTCATTGCTTTCCCTAGAATCCTAGGTGGGACCCAAGCTTTTATCTTTCTGACTTTGTTCCATGTGGATGAAGTAATTGCTCTCCCTGGAATCTCGGGTGGGCGCTAGGCTTTTATCATTTTAGCTTTGCTTCGTGCATACGAAGACGTTGCTTTCCCTATAATCCCAAGCAGGATGCAGACCTTTTCTTGTCAACTTTGCTCCATATGGTCTAAGTCATTTCTTTCCTGGGAATCCTAGGTGGGACCTTGGCTTTTATCTTTTCGGCTACGCTTTGTGTAAACAAAGTCATTGCTCTGCTCAGAATCCAAGGTGGGATCTAGACAATTGCATCCTTGGCATTAGACTTTTGTGTCCACTAATATCCTTCTGGAATCCCAGGTTGGACCCTAACGTTGGTATCATCAGCATTAGACTTCTGAGTCCACCAATATCCTTCTGGAATCTAGAGCAAGACCCAGACATTTGCATCCGTGGTATTAGACTTCTAAGTCCGCCAATATCCATCTGGAATCTCGGGCATGACCCAGGCTTTTAACTTTTCAGCTTCGCTCTATGCAGCGAAAGTCATTGCTTTCCCTGGAATCCTAGGTGGGACCTAGGCTTTTACCTTTTCGGCTTCGCTCCATACAGACGTAGTCATTGCTTTCCTTAGAATCCTAGGCAGGACCCAGGCTTTTACCTTTTCGACTTCACTTTGTGCCAATGAAGTCATTGCTTTCCCTTTAATCCTAGGTGGGACCTAGGCTTTTTATGTTTTTGGCTTCACTTTGTGCAGATGAAGTCATTGCTCTACCTGGAATCCCAGGTGGGACCTAGGCTTTTATCCCTTCGGCTTCGCTCTGTATGGACAAAGTCATTGCTTTCCTTGAAATCTCGAGTGGGACGTAGGCTTTTTTTATGGACGTAGTCATTTCTTTTCCTTTTTTATCATTGCTTTTCTTGGAATCCCAGGCGAAACCTAGGCTTTCATCTTATCAACTTCCTTCCGTGCAGACAAAGTCATTGCTCTCCCTGGAATCCCAGGTGGGACCCAAGATTGTTATCTTTTCGGCTTCGCTCTGTACAGATGAAGTCATTGCTGTCACTAGAATCCCAGGCAAGACTCAGGCTTTTATCCTTTCGGCTTTGCTCCATGCAAACGAAATCATTGCTCTCCCTAGAATCCCAGGCAAGACCCAGACTTTTTCTTATAGGCTTCTCTCCATGCAAATGAAGTCATTGCTTTCGCTAGAATCCCAAGCAGGACCTAGGCTTTTACCTTTTCGGCTACGCTTTGTGAGGATGAAGTCATTACTTTCCTTGGAATCCTAGGTGGGACCCATGCTTTTTATCTTTTTAGCTTCGCCCCATGTAGACAAAGTCAATGCTTTCCTTGGAATCCCAGGTGGGATCCATGCTTTTATCCTTTCAGCTTCACTCTCAGTAGACGATGTCATTCCTTTCCTTGGAATCCCAGGAGGTAGCTTAGTATTTCCCTTTCTACGGCATAACTTCAAGAAAATGAGACCCTACCCACCTAGAACCTCACACTAGATGGACGGGATCTAGTTTACGCCCACTATCAGGCTACTACTGATTGCATCTCTGTTGGCCAGTCTGCATGCCTCCTCCTCTCCTTTGGGCTAACAAACCACAATGTTCGGTTGATGAGTTTGTCATCTCATCGCACCCCTTGTCTTGGCTGGCGAGCTTGATAGCCTTGCCTAATGCCCTATCTGACTTCGGGTTGATACCCTAAACTATCCAAGCGACATTGTCATCTATTCGATTGACATCAATCACAAGTCTACCCTCGATCGGCGAACCTGATTGCCTTGCCTAATGTCCCTTCTCCATCTTCAGGTTGATATCCCAAAAATTTCGACCAATGGGTCCATCAACCTGCCATGCCCCTTCTGTCTTGCGACAAGCCAATAGTCTTCTTTAGGCATTCCTTGGTGTGAGCCAGGTAGCTTGTCATGTTCCCTTTTGCAAGCTGACTAGCCACTGACTCGTCACCTAGCTTTAGCATACAGTATTGCATTGCATAGCAACAGCTTTACGCATCCCATGCATCATCACATCATGCATCACCTCATTCCCTTGCATGCAACATCAACCCTAGCATCTGCATCATATATGGGCCACGAGTCATGACTTTTGGTGCGTCCGCCGTATAAATGGTTCATGGCCTCACAACAATACCAACCTCCAGCAGACTCAGGCAGGGTGTCTTGTTAACCCTAAGCATCAGTCTTGGTTCCCTCAACCTCGCTTAGGGAGGGGCATCTGCGGACACCCCAATTTTATGTTGCCAAATGATGGATCTCTTTGGAAAGTGTCTTGGTCGCAAGGGACAAAACCTAAAACCCATAGCCAAAAACACCAAACCCAAAACCTAGTAGCCAGACTCTATCACGAGATTGTTGTAGCATGATACCATGGACAAATCATGCGATTGGGATGCGTGGGCGAACCAAACCAAAAACTGAGCAGAACGACTGATTTTTTCTACCTTGTAACCATGCCGGTGAACACTTCGTGCGAGGCATGAAAAGGCAAACACACAAGCACTAGCAGAGTCACGACGAATAGAGAACCAAGGCGAAAAGGCAATAAAACATCAAAAACCGTAGTCTCCACCTAATCTACTTAAAAAATGGGTGACAAGGAAAACCGCAAAAGTCATGAAAGTAATGCATGATCCGTGTCAAAAAGAAAAGGTCACTGTGTACCAGAAAGTTGAGTAAGGATCTCTATTACACACGGGGAAGGTATTAGGCACCCCGTGTGCCCAACAAGTCGGTCTTTCATGGTTTTACACTCGCTTAGATGGCCATGTAGGCTTGGAGCCCGTCTCTGTACGCCCGAAGGCAATATGCTATGCCATGCTTAAATACGTATGCCTATGCAAATAAAGTGGACTAGAGGATGGGAGCCTAATGCTAGGCTATATGACCAAAATCAAGAGGGACCTTTGATACAGATGTCCCAGTGCAAAGAGATGGGGTCATTGATGTCCTTGTTTAGTAAGACACAATGCTAATGAAAATGTGCATGTAAGATGCCAGAAACCACGCGAAAACGAACATAAGATATCCGAGAAGCGGAATCAGAACACAGGGTTAAAGCCATTCAAGATGAATACATAAAAATCAGATTGAAAACTACTTCCTGGGTACTGAATCAGTGCCTGTGTGCTAGACTAGTGCCCCAGTCATGTGTGCCATACTAGTGTGCTAAATCAGTGCACTCCATTCACTCTATTTCAGCTGGCGAGTTGATTCTTGCCCCAGGCCAAACATATGCATTTACCCGAACTTATGGCTATTCAATGAGCTAACGTAGGTGCAAGAGAACACATCTATGCCACAAAATCGAATTCAAATCTCTTCTCCCACTCCCACCACCTCCACAGATGTTTATGGATTCCTTAGGCTATTTCAAACATGGACCTCAACCACGGATTCCAGAAGGCATCTAGGCCACTCTTGGTGGTTAGTGGATGTGGGGAGAGGGTGCACATGCAGGGAAATAATAAGGAATGCAAACACGAGCCTCCACGGGTTCCCTCAACTACCTCATGCCTACTTGGCCATGGAAAAGGCCTGTAAACTCGAGATACGCATTTTGGGTTACTTGAAGGATGGAGGTGAGGGGAAATGGTATGGCATGCAAGGGGATGGGTCATAGACCTTATTTAGTGGCCAGTGGCCTTATGCGAACCATGACCCATCACTGGAAAGCAAGTAATGGTGCACACTATCAACCAAACCATAGATATATCAAACCAAGGCAAAGTTCCAATCATAAAACACAACATGAACTGGTATTGAAAGACTAGACTGTAATGGGAGGGTGGAGTTTACTTGTGGTGTCCCTTCCATTGGTAGCTCGAGGTGGCTTCTCCTTGGTTGCTCTAGACACGTCAGAGGGGTTCAGAGGGTGCTCAGAGGCACGGTGAATGCTTTGGAATGCTCTAGAGGTGGGTGCACAAGTTGCCAAGAGAGCTGAAAGTGAGGTGCATGGGGAGCTTTTAAAAGAAGTAGGGGAACGTTGAGTCTCGGGATTCCAAGGGACTTGGAAACCAAGGGGCTCACATGGGTAGATTGGAAAATATCAAATTGAGTGAGGGCAGAAGAGTCATCTTGTCGATGGTGGTTACAAGTGGTGGAGAACGTGGACAACCAACCACCAGGGCCCTAGAACAGGGTAGTGTGCCAAATTGGTGCTCTAGCATGGTGTGCCAACATGGTGTGCTAGGCTGGTGCGCCCAATATGGGTTTAGGCTTGCCACTTGATTGTTTGGGTTATCAATCAGGCTATGGACTTGTGCTTGAGGTTTTGTGCTATAATTTTGGGCTAGTCTAAGATGTCAGGTAGGGTTTGGATTCGATTAGGTCTGTCGTGTCCAAAGAAACGCCTTTCAGGAGAGTTTGCTTGCGAGTTGCCTCAAAATCAGGGTCTACAGATACTCCTCCCTAAGCGAGGTCGAGGGTATTGAGACCGAGGTTCATGGTTGACAAGACACCCCGCATAAAGCATGCAGAAGGATGATATTTGCTATTGGTGATGAGGCAACTACCCAGGAAATGCGCTAGATGTTATGGCTCACTGCTAAAATGCAAATACACATGAAAAGGATGCTGGTGCGAAAAAAACATGACTAAGATGCCTGCAAATGTGAAAACAGTGGTGGGTCACAAAGAGCCACTATGTGCATAATGCTAGGGTGCGACGATGAATTTTGCTGGGGTGCATGCAGCATTGTGTGATACTACTATGAATGCCGATGCGATGTTTATTCAAAGCAATAAGATAAAATGCTTGTCAAATAACATGCGATGATATGCAGTGAACTATAAAGAAATGCCAAGCATATGCATGGGCATGAGAAGACGGGATTTGATGCTGTGCTAAATGCAGTGCAATGCCTGAAAGGGGCATGACAAGTTGTTGGACTCATCGGCCAGATAGTAAAGGATATCAGCCCATCGTCAAGAAAGGCAAGGCAAACAAAACGGTTTTGCTAGCCCAAATGCCAGACATTTTAACAGTTGTCAACCGACTTTGGACAACATGACAGTTGTCAGTTGAGTAGCTAGGGTTACCAGCCTAGAAAGAAGGGGTATGACAAATCATCAGATTAGTCAAACAAGGGTGTGACCATGCTAGTGGAGGGAAACTTCACTCCGATGCGATCGGGATTGCATGGAGACCAGTAGGGCCACGACAGATCTAGTGAATTCGAGGACAAGGGAAAAATGACTCGAAAACACCAAAAAGAAGTAAAGTAAAATAAAGATATGGAAATGGAGTCACCACAAAGCTTATTAAAAATAGAAAGATGAAGAAAACTGTATCGAAAATCAAAACTAAAGTTGAATGCAAGAAAAGAATGACTTCGTTCCAAATGGACGCAACACATGGGTCATTGCTAGCCAAAGAAAGGGTAAGGACTCCTATTATGTGCAGGCAAGGTGTTAGGCATCCCTGCACACCCGACGAGTTAGTCTTTCTCGAACTTATCACTTGCATGCATGGCTATGTGGGCACTTGAACGTTGATTAATATGTGGCTAATGTATGGATGATGAATGATTAAAACAAGGCAACATGGAGTGCGATGCAATAAATCAAGTGTGTATACTCGTGATGGGTGACAAAACAATGTAAAGGATGGGAGTGGGATAAGTTCAGAGGCTAAGCCAATTCGCGTTTGGTCCCTAGGATAACCGCACATCATCGACGCGCAAGTGGTACGCGTGTCTAGAACGTGTCCCAGAGCATATCCAAGTAACGAGCTATCACGGCCAGCCCCACACCCATCTAGGGCCATGACATGATAACTAGGAGATGGTAGGCAATAGGGATGGAAGGTGGAATCATGCAAGGTCCAAAATCTAGAATAAAGCCACTTTAGAAGAGAAAATTCAAGCAAGGAAAGGAAGATAGATGAGTGGGGATGTAGACACCCCAATTTTCTGATTTTGCAGGATGGAGATGTGGTGGCTGAGCTCTAACCCTCATTAGGCCCATTTAATTCATGGAAACCCAGTTGGGCCCATGAAGGCCCACATAGGCCCATTAAATTCTAATTGAGCTTACATGGGCCCATAAGACTTGTCTAGGACCATGTAACCTTTTTTAGGCCCATTTAGCCCATAGGGGGCCACATAAGCCCATTGAGCCCAATTAGGCCCGTGAAAGCCCACAATAGCTCAACCCACTTATTTCTACTTCCTTTCCAACCCAACACCTCATTTTCTCTATTTGTTTCAAATTTTTCTTCTCATTGAATTTTTACTAAAACTAAACCTATGTCTTCTTGTTCTTCTTCCAAAATAAAACTCAACCGTCAATGCATTTCTTCCCATTCTCCTCACGAACCAACCATTGAGATCATCCCTCCATGAATTCATCAATCTAGCAGCCCATCCTCTTCAGCCCACTGATCCAGCAAGCCAGAGCATCCCAGCCATTCGATGAGTCGCCGAAGAAGCTTGGATCGCCATCAGTTGCTGTCGGCGAGCAGGGGACAAGAGGGAGTAGCAAGGGGGCAGCCGTTAGAGTTTGTTAGGTTGTTGTGGGACCAGCTAGTGGGTCTGGTTGTTGGTTGTGGTTTCTGTTACGCGGAGGTGCCTCCTGTCGGAATGAGTCGCTGCATTTTTGCTCACCTATAAAAAGGGAGGTAGAGGCAGTGAATTGAACACGGGGACCACACGAGAGAAAGCTGAGAGCAAGGGAGAGAGGAGCAGAGTGCCAGAGCCATCGCAGAGAGGAGCGACAACCATTTCCAGAGCACCGGCGAGGTGTAGTGTTTCTCCAAGTCAGGATAGCTTCCTCTGATCCCTCCTGGTCTTTAATTTTGGTCCTCTAGGTTCTCTTTCTCTTCCTGGGGCGTTTCCAAGGGATCCAGAGTGATCCCTTGGCCAGCAGAGCTCCGCCGTGCCCCGCCGTCGCTGCTCTACGGCGACTGAGGAGGGGGGGCAATCCAGAGAGTCTCCTGGACCCCTGAGCCCTCTCTCCTCCTCCTCTGGCCTCCTTCAAGCCTCTCTGCCTCGTGGATCGCCGTTCCAGCCCCTCCTGCAGCCTGCGTGTCAATCGCTGGAGTCTCGAGCCAGAATTGCCGTCGCCAGAGAAGACAACTCCTCCAGAGGAGGAGCGCGTGCTTCCCGCTGCTCCGTACACCTCCAATTGTCCAACAACACTCTGTGATCTCCCTCGAGCACAGTGGACCCCTTGGAAGCGCACCACAAGCCATTGATCACTACAGCAACTTCGCTCGCTGGGAAGAACACGCCGGCGACACCTCTCAATGGAAGGGACACACTTCCCAGAGCTCCTCGCACCTTTCAGAAGTTCCAGATCACAGCACCGTCGCCCTGAACGCCTCCAGCCACCTCTGGAACGTCGCCGGTATAGCCCGACGGCAGGCAAAGTGGGGAGGTCGTTCCAGCCGCTGGATTGTCCATCCACTCCATTGGATGTGCTCCTTTCCTCTTCCTTGAACGTCATCTTCTTCCTTGAACGTCACCAGTGGCAGAGCTCCGTCACCGGCGTCATCGTCTTCTTTTTTTTAAATAAAAAAACATAAAAAACATTTATTTTCATAAAATTCTAAAGTTTATTTCTTCTTACACTTAGGTCCTTCTGATATTACTTTTAGGTCCTTCCATTACAATTAGGTCCTTCAGTCATTTTTCTTAAATCTTTCGAATAAAGTTTTAACTGAAAATATTGCATGTTTTACCCTGAGCTTTCTCGAATTCTTTCTGGAAATTCATTTTTTCTGTAGAAATTGCATTGAAGCCTTTGTATTCTTTTCTGAAGCATGTTTTCACAAGGGAAATTGCACTTTAACCCTCTGTCTTTACTGAAATTCGTCTAGATGCTTTGTTCTGCTGGGCAATTTGTAGTTTAGCACCTGTACTTCATTGATTTTACTCTAATTGCCTGTTTTCAGGGGTGAAATGACCATTTTGCCCTTGGAACTTCCTGCATCATTTCTGAGACATTTTTCTTGCATTTTTACCCTGAATTTCCACTGAATTGCATTAAATGCATGTTTTAGTGGTAGAATTGCACATGTTTGCGCATTTGACCCTAGATTTCTTCATAATTGCATAGAATGTGTTTTCCTATGTATTTTTGATGACTTGGGCTTCAGAATTTCAATTTTCCTCGGAATTTGGGCTTTTTGCACAAAACCACTTGGAGTTTTCATATTTGCATTCACACTTGCATTTTGCATATCTTTTCACATCTTTCCGCACAAGTTTTCTTATCTTTTCTACTTGGCTTTGCGCACGCTTTTCCTAGCTCGTTTCTAGCTTTGTTTTTTCGCCATTTCACGGATTTTTCCATGGTTTTCGCCTTTAGATTTGTTTTGGTTTTTCATCGCTCGAGGGCGTACATTAAAAGGCTTGTCAAAGCCGACATTGTCTCAGAATGAGGATTATTTTCCCTTTTTTGATTTTCTCGGATTTATCCCAATTTTTGCTGTTTTGTGAGGCATTTTCCGAGAATTTCACGATTTTTCTCATCGCCCAAGGGCATACAGTGAAGCGGCATTCTCAATGCCTACATTTGTCCCTCGGATTAACTTTTTCCCTTTATTTCACTTCTTTACTTTGATTTGGCATGTTTTTAGTCATCTTCATGCATGAGCATATAGAATATGCAGGCATACATCCATAGACCAATGACAGTAGGAAACCTAGAAATACCGAGTTTTCTTGGGCGCATGGTGGTGCCTAACCCCTTCCCCATACGTAACCAGAATCCTTGCCCTTTCTCTGGCCCGCATTCATTTGTGCATTGTCCATTAGGCACGGAGCACACACATACATTCTGCATCTTATTTGCTTCTCGAATTTCTTGTGTTTTTTGGTTTTCCTCGTCTTTCCATTAAAAGACTAGGTGGCGACTCCTTTTCTTTATCCTTTTTGTCTTCCCTTGGTGTTCCCGGGTCTTATCTCTTCTTCCGGATTCACCATTTTCGTCGTGACCATATCGGATCTCCTTGTGTGTTTCCACACACTAAGTAGTAGGAGAGCCGCGTAAGGGTTCCACCGGCATGGTCATAGGAACTGGCGACTCCCCTGGGGATAACAGGATTCTAGCTTTCGTTCTGGTTTCCCTACTTGTCTTTGGTCCGTTTGCATTATGCTTGCTTGCTTGTTTTGTTACTTGTACATATTTGACTGAACATGCCTTTTTTGGCCTTCTTTACACTATTGCTATGCCACCGCACATGCACATGATCTAATTCATGCTTTGTTTGTCGATACTTGCTTTTATTCACCTACTTGAGCACAACACAAGCACATTCCATGTTTACGCCTTTTGTTTGATTTTTTTGGATGCCATAATTGTGTGTTTTTCCCTTCTTTTTTGAGTTTGCCATGATTAGGAGAGTAGATACATGTTTGCCTCCCTATCTGGTCAAAATAAAACACACAAACTCAATTGAACAATTAATAAGGACTACCTAGAGACGAATGCCCACAATCCCCTTTGGTTTAATAAAATGCAAGTAAAAGACACCAAAGCATATCGCATGAATGATCATTTTAGAATGCATGCATCTTCTCCTCTCAGTCTACCCATAGTTTGCGAAGGACGATCCTAGCAGCCAGTTCTATAGCTTTCGCGTAGGGCGTGTTGTTAGTTTGTCCCCCTTGTCCGGGGTCGTGTCGGTGCTAGTAGAGGGTACAACTCAATGCTACTGCAGGAGACGAGGCCACCAACGCATCACTCGTTCACTGCCTGTGCTTTGGCTAGGATTTAGAGTGAGGACCTTACTTTCTGACCAGAGTTGAAAACCCAAACCCATGAGTGCGTCCCATATGGTTCGCTCCATGTGGGACATGCATGGTGAGAGAGAGCATGTTAGTAGCATTCATGTGCATGTGAGCCATTCATGCCACCCTAACAAACAATTACATAGCTAACTTATTTTCTTGTGTTGTCTTGTCTTCACTTTTTCACTCTTTCTCTCTTTTCCACTAACACTTTAGGTTCTTTTCCTTTTGCCAGGATTTGAGTTCTTTGCAAGTTCCTAGGTCTGAGCCTGGGAGTTCCTTTCTGTGACCTCGTTCTTGAGGTATTGTTCTTGACTGTCTCTTCCCAAGCTATTCATCGATTCTAACGATAGCTCCTCATAGGCGTCGTCCTTTTATTTGCAATCGCAGCCCTATCCTCACCCGTTCGTGGTCCATCATGGCCCAGCGAGCTTCTGAGATCTCTGCATCAGCTACTTTGGAGGGGATTCTTGTTTCTGCCCCTCCTCCCTTTTTTGCCCTGTAATCACTTGTTCCTTCATCGCTCCATGGCAGCTTCTTCTCGGCACCTGGAGCTCCTCGCCGTCCAATTTCGGGATAGTGGCAGACCTTCACTGGTCTGGAGCCTGCTACGGAGGTAGACACTATAACAACTTCCAAGGTATCTGATCAGACAGTGCCCTGTCCCGCTGTTGACCCTCATTCACTTGATGCTTAGTTCGCTGTGATTGTCTCTTTGATAGGGATCCAGCCTGCAGCCTCCTTGAACTTCCAGCCCCCTTTGACATCCCTGCCGCTTGCTATTCTGACCCTCGGTACTGCTACCGATGGTTCTGCCACTGTACAATCTCAGTAGCTTCTAGCCCTTACTCAGAGGCTTCAGAACATGGCTTTCTCCTTGGATCCCACTTTGACTGCACTTGTCTGTCCTGTTCCTGAGGATCTTGTTCTGCCTGCACAAACCATTCATGCAGCACCAGTCACTCTACCACTGCAGTTGTCGCCACAGCTTCCTACTGTTTCGACGACGGGCTTAACCAATTTGCCTGTAGCATCATATCCACAGCATGCACAACATCTTTCTCCAGCAACTGGTGGTCAGCCTCTTGGGCTAGCAGGTGTACATCGTTCTACGAACCCGACCATACCGGTTTAGCAGCTATTGCTCCCACACACAACTACATGCACTGCACAGCATAACATTTCAATACCTTTGCATCAGGTTCAGGCATCAACATACACTCCATCAATGGCACACACACATGGGTACGCTGGTCATCACGCTACAACACTAGGTGGCGAGATGATAGATCTAGAGGAGCACATGGGTGCCATAGACACAGCATACGTGGGACCCGCCCCGACTGCACACTCGATGTCAGCAGCAACACCTAATGTACTTTGCACCAGGATGAACGACATGGAGAAGGCTCTCCGACAAGTGCAGGGTGGGGACCACCAGTCTTTCTCAATCTGGGACCTCTGCTACTTTCTAGAGGCAGTACTCCCACCAAACTTCCATATCTCAGAATTCGAGAAATACAACGGGAAAGGTTGCCCGATTTCGCATCTTAAGGCGTACTGTGGCGATGTCGCTCAGCTCTAGGCTGACGAGCGACTTCTTATTCACCTTTTCCAGAAAAGTCTCACTGGTTTGGCTTTGAAGTGGTTCACATCGCTGGATATGGCCACCATCAGAACTTGGAACGATTTGAGTCAAGCTTTCCTAGAGCAGTACTTTAATCTTGGCATGGTCCCAAAGTGCGAGGACCTAGTCGCAACCAAGCAGAAGCCCCACGAGCCATTCGGGGAGTATGTCTGGCACTAGCGAGCCCTCGCTTCACAATACACGATAGACCCTCTGACGAGGAGTCTATTGAAGTCATTATTCGAGGAGTGCAGCCAGCCATTGGGGCTCTGTTGAGCATTCAGTCCATTTCCACTTTCACGGCCCTGATTAAAGCTGGCACCCACGTAGAAGTTTCACTCAATAGCAGAAGTTTCCCTGCGCTTGCAGCATTTGCCAAGCAGACGATGGCTACCGGTGGATCTAGTAACAATAACAATGGATCTAACACTGGATTCGGTTGGAAGAAGGAGTCTGCTAGGAATGCTGTAGCTTATGTAGGAGCTCTTGCTATGCCAGCGAATGTGGTGAACCTGCCAGTTCGAAATCAGGTCATTTATTCACCTACACCTAGAGCTCCACGTACTTCATAGATCACAACCACCACTGAACATGTCTACCAGCCAGCATTGGCAAGGCAGGGCCGCTCTGAGAGGGACTACACTCCTCTGGTTGAGCCTTTGAGTGTCATTTTGCCTAAAGTAGTGTCACTGCTGAGGCTTCCAGAAATCCACCAGCCACCAAACCCACTTCCGCCGTGGTACAAGGCGAATTTATTCTACAATTTCCATAGAACCGCCGGGCATTCTACAGACAACTACTACACACTCCGGAATGCTATTCAGGACTTGATTGACCGCAAGGTCATCACCATTAACACTTAGGAGGCAGAGCTTAGGCCTGCTGCACGGGCACCACACACAACTACATCCACATCAGGCAATATAGTCAACCAACCTCTGCCTTAGCATGCACCAGGAACTTTGGGAGTGCATTCCCTTTCTTCGGGTGAGGTCGAACCTTTTGATCCTTCTCGCCTCATCCATGATGTTTCTGAATCCCCATCTTATCAACTGAGTCTGTCTTTCCTTGATATTGTCAATTCTGCTGTAAGCATGATTCAGTTGACTGCTTGACCGAGGCGCGCGGCTGCATGACCCACCATGCAATCCGCCCCACCAGTGATCAGCCTGTTAGCCAGACCGAGGCATAACTCGGCCCACCAAGTACCGGAACCCACTCTGCCAGCGTCAACCCCTATAGAGTTAAGAGCCCGTGCTCCTGCGGCCATCAACCTAACACAGGACACCCACCACATGCCCTACAGTTACACCGCCGAAATGTGCACAGAGGTAACGCGGTCGGGAAGGGTGTACAAGGCCCTAGCCCCAGCAAACAAGACTAGTCTGCCTATGGTCCCATCTTCCCAAACTAGAACCCCCACTCTTGGTCCAATCCCTCAGGAGACTACCACTAGAGCTAACCCTACCACTAGAATTGATGCACCAATAGCCGACATAACGGCCCAGCTGAAGAAAATTAAGGCAGATATTTCCATCTGGGACCTTATCCACACCTCGGCTGAACAAAGAGAAGCATTTCTCCAAGTCTTCCAGACCGCCCATGTTTCCTCAACAATACAACCCTCAGCCTTGGAAAACATGGTGGGAATGATAACTGCGCTTGAGGTCATTTCCTTCTCTAGTTTTGAGCTTCCTCCGCTGGGGACAAATCATAATCAGCCCCCTTTCATTGCGGTGCAATACCAAAATTTCCGCATTCCTCTTACTCTGGTTGATAATGGTGCCGGTTTGAGCATCTACCTCTTGCAGACTACAAGTCAAGTGGGCTTCAAATCGGAGGACATTACTCCGATGGTGAAGGGAATGACGACCTTCGATAACACGCACCATGATGCATTAGGGATTCTGACCTTTCCCTTAATCATTGGCCCTGCCCGTTTCAAGGTTGAGTTTTATGTTGTTGACCTCGAACCATCCTTCAATCTTCTACTTGGGTGCCCTTGGCTCCATAAGCATCAGGTCATCCCCTCAACCCTCCATCGCATGATTAAATTCTGCTGGAACAATGACATCGTCGTTGTGATGGCGGAAAACCTCGAAAAGGAGAGGGTTGAGGCGGTCTCTTCGATCTCACCCCTTACTGTCCGCTTTGACTCCAGACCCTCTGATGTGCTTTACCGTGTTGACCATTTTGAACTTGTCAATTTTATTCTGATTCTCGAGTGTGCCAGCCATTTGGCCGCTTTCGGCAATCCTTTCTTGATGGTCGAGAATCTATGCCAAAGATGGGGGTATGAGAAAGGGGCACCTCTCGAGCGAGATGGCCAGGGAATCGCGAAATCAATCGTCATGGAAAGAAGACGCGAGTTTGAAGGATTGGGTTACGAGCGCAAGCCATAGGACAGATGCACAAGGCTTCATAAGTTCCAAAAGCTTGTCATTCCTTGAGATTTAAACAATTTTGTCAGTGCGGGATTGCTGGATCCCAATCCGAATTTCATGCTTGCAGAATCCGAGTCCAAGGAGCCAGTATATGAACTAGAATGGGTGTGCATAAAGGACTCCTACTCGGACGGGGAAGTCAGGGATTCAGCATCATCCATGTCATCAGGAATAGCCATGCTGGCACTGCTGCCTCTGGACTGGGTGGAGGATCTGTCTATTAATTGGGCTACAGTAGGGGATGTCGCAAGGGCAGAATCAGCAATAATAGCTTCAGAACAACAGACAGCAGTGAAGGGATTGCAGCCAGTGCAGTCGGAACCAGTACCTGGGATACCACCGAAGACTACCAGCGCTTACTATGTGGATTCCCCTTCCGGCGAAGAGGAAGGAGATGCTGTGGTAGCCCAAGTGGATAACATGCTCAGCGACTTAGAGGTTCTATTTGAGGAGCAGTTGTCAGTACTAGCTGAGGATGCGTAAAATGAAATCAGGCACAGGAAAGGAAAGTCGGTGATGGTTGAGGATACAGAGGAGCAGATAGTAATACCGGGTCAGTTAGCAATCATTACCCTTGAGGAGAACAAATCTTTAGACGCTAGACCAAAGGAGTTTATCTCCTATCAGCCGGGAGGCGGATCTAGGTGGTATTACCAGACTTGGCCCCATTTGAGCAGTGGGGTCCAAATAAAAAATAAAAATTATCCTGAGTTAGGCTCAGGAGGGAACCCGGGTAGCAACACTCACATCAGTCAAACAAAGGACAGCTGCCCACCTATTGTACATGCTGTGCAAAGACAACATGATAATCAATGCTTTTGTGTACCAGGAAAAGAACAATCAGACAAAGGTTCAGAGCCAGGAATCATCAAGGGTGCATACAAGAAAACTAGGGATACAGTGACCATTTTGAAACACCATCAGAGGCTGTCATCCTTGAGGACATGGACTACTTCGAACAGTCAGAGCCAGTTAATTCATGCTACCTGAAAAAGTACTATCAGTGATCATGAACAGCGTGTCCTCACTCTGCGACACCAACGCTCACCTCTATGCATGCATTCATGATCTTCTTTCATCCACGTAACTCTGCATCACAACACACACTATGCATACACAGGGCGTGGTTTGCTTGCGTCATCACTTGCATGGATCTTAGCCCAATGATGATAGGCAGAATAAGCCAACCAATGTTGGGAATGTGTAGCACCTCCTCAGGTAGATACTATTCAGGAACCTAGAGAGTGAGGGAGCCACCTTTCATTGTGAATTGGGCGAAGTATTCAAGCTCCTCAGGGACCCTACACCTCCAAGAGAGAGACAAAATGTTAGGGGTGAGAATGAGAGTGTGAGAAATGAAAATAAAAAAAATAAAATATCTGTGAAAGGGCAAAAAATTTAAGAAGACAGAAATCGCAAATAGAAGTCCGCCTTAAAGAGAGAGGCATGTCGGGTAACCCTATCCCTCAAGTTTATCTTGGAGAGGAGTCAGAGTGAATACCTAGGAGAAATGTCCAAAAGGGCCTAGCCACCCCTTTAAACAAGCAGCAGCTCCCCATCATAAACCAGGTACCTATTACCTCCAAGCCAGGGATAGGGTGAGCCCACATGCCTATGAGGGAGAGAATAAAGAATAATTAAAATAAAAAGCAGGGGTATGGTCCAGTGGGGTTTAGAATGGAGCCCAAAACACAGTGACCATTTCCGGAGAGCCACCCAACAACTAGGGGCTTGGATAGAGTCTCATGAGGTCTGGAGATGCCATTCCTTTGTACTTGGCAATAGGCATCCCAACGCTGAGGGTACCAATAAGATCCAACAAATCATTTAGCATGCATGTATTTCTTCTTGTAAACATCATCCTGATAAACGTCGCAAAGTGTCATTTGGCTCTCATGTCTTAAATGCGACAATGTCTTTCAATTCAAGAGAATCAAGAGGACATCACCTAAACCAAGGGCATGTAAGCTGCTATGGTTGGTTTGGGACCACTTATGTCAACCAAGGGCATGTCAGCTGTCCTATGGTTGGCCACACTGAGCCAGTACTTGACCAGGGGCATGAAAGCTGCTCAGATTAGTTAAGAGTCTTCTATGTCAGCCAAGGGCATGTCAGCTGTCCTATGGTTAGACGCTTTGATCCGTGTTAGCCAAGGGCATGCCAGCTATCCTATGGTTAGACTCTTTGATCCATTCCGACCAGGGGCATGTCAGCTGTCCTATGGTCACACACTCAGGGCCAATGCTTGACCAAGGGCATGTCAGCTGCTCTATAGGTCGATGATCCCCAGTAATCGGCCGGAAGGCGCAGTCAAACGATCCCGTTTCCCTAAGTTGGCTGTCCTTATCTCACTACTTGGTTAGAGCCAGTTGGTAACTGGGACCTTCTTTTAGTGTTGTGTACAAGATTTGGTCTTTTCAGCTCCTTTAGCTATAGTCTTCAGTTCTGGGTCAATCCCTCCGTTACTATTTCAGTTTTTATCTACCTGCCTTGATTCTGCCAAGTGTTGTTGAACTAGCAAAGTGGAAATCTTGTGCTGAAGAATAATGTTTTGAAATGTTTACAGGAGATCGTCTACCCCTTTAGAAGAGTCTCGAGCCAGGAAAGCCGAGGTGCCTTACAGATCATGGGGTACCCCACAATGGTTGTGCCCCCAAGTGCTCAGATGTTCTCCAAGCTTGGATCAAACAGTTAACTGAAAGTGATCGCGACAAGCTGTGGATTTGGGGAGTCTCTACAAAGCTTCTTAACATCGCAAAAGTAGATGTTTCCCGATACTTTCTGTGTGCAGCTGCCCGATTCTGGAAGCCAGATCATCACGTGTTCCACTGTGGGAGAATTGAGCTGACCCTTACTCTTGAAGAGGTACACAAAATCTGTTGCCTGCAGAGATTCCTGGGACCCACAGTGTTCATGCGGCGTGACGGGTATTCCTCAATGTTGAATGAGCTTACAGGCCTACCGACCAGTGAGTGTGGGCACCAGCTCATTTGTACTAACGAATGTCTCCTATGTTGAAGTTGGCTTACTTTGACAAAGTAGCTGGAATGCATGCCTCTCTAGGTGATGAGTTGCGGTTGAAAGGCTTTGTTGTCCGCTTCTTGGGAGAGTTAATCTTCTACCATGGTCGGATGATTGTAAGCATCGAAGTTGTCGAGATTGCCTTGGCAGTTGTCACCCAGCAAATGGATCTGGCTCCAGTTATCCTAGCAGAAACTTATCGGGCGCTAGACTGTTCATTGCGGCGTTGCCAGCACTTCTATG
The DNA here is from genome assembly GCA_024699735.1 of Posidonia australis. Classification (NCBI taxonomy): domain Eukaryota; kingdom Viridiplantae; phylum Streptophyta; class Magnoliopsida; order Alismatales; family Posidoniaceae; genus Posidonia; species Posidonia australis. Next base: position 55,108 of record JAMKQA010024126.1, read on the forward strand.
GCTGTGGAGCTTTTATACAAGTATGGATGGCTGCACATCTGGGTGTAGCAATCTTGCGCCCATAGTGATCAACCTTTGAGTCCTAATGCCAAAGTGGCCACGTGCGCACGCTCACCTCAGTTCGGAAGGAGAACGAGTGATTACAAAGCCTGACAGAACAGAAGATCATATGGCGCATTATTCCATCAGCTTTTTGCAACTTCGAAGCATTTTTCAATACAACAAACATGCGGCTTATCGTCCTGCCGAGGTTGACTGGTGGAGTGGAGTACCACCCAATCCGTGTGATGCGGCAGTTCGGTCACCAGCAGGATTCTTTGGCTCTGGGGCAAATGCCAGCACGATTCAAAGAATACCCCCTGAGCTCCTACACTCTGACCAGGGTGCTTTCTCACCTACTTAGTGGCTCCATACGGTCAAAAGATCTTGCAACCGTAGAAGGGAGGAGTTGCACAACAGACTATGAAGTCGAAGTCGAAGAGACCTAGCCAGTCTACAGTGCCGCCCCGAGCCGGATGCTCTTCACCAAAGCCTTGGGCTCCAAAAGACCTAGAGATGAAGAGGGTTCTTAAAGTTCACATCATGTTACACTTACAAGTTGCAGTACATGTAAACACCCATTTGACTTTGATAATAAAATACAGTAGAACATCTCTAGCCAGTTTATTGATCGATCATGGTTGATGCGGAATGGACATCGCCACTTTGACAGCATGTGCACGATCGGTGCAAGACTGTCCTCTCCTCTGCCTGTCGGCTTGGCACTAGGGCCACCCAAATAATAGGCGAGTATCTCGTTTTTTTCTCTGTCTGGACAGAGGAAGTTTTGCAACTTCCAGGCCAGATAAGGCATTTCTTTCGCCTTCGAGTCCTATCTGGACGAATGGGATCAAGGCATTTCTTTCGCCTTCGGGTCCTATCCGGACGAATGGGATCGAGGCATTCTTCCTTTGCCTTCGGGTCCTATCCGGACTGATGGGATTGAGGCATTTTTCCTCGCCTTCGAGTTCCTATCCGGAAGGATGGGATCGAGGCATTTTTCTTCGCCTTCGAGTTCCTGTCTGGACGAATGGGATCGAAGCATTTCTTTTGCCTTCGGTTCCTGTCCGGACGGATGGGATCGAGGCATTTTCCCTCGCCTTCGATTTCCTATCCAGACGGATGGGATCAAGGCATTTCTTTCGCCTTCGGGTCCTATCCGGACGAATGGGATCAAGGCATTTTTCTCACCTTCGAGTTCCTATCTGGATAGATGGGATCGAGGCATTTTCCCTCGCCTTCGAGTTCATATCTGGATAGATGGGATCGAGGCATTTTCCCTCGCCTTCGAGTTCATATCTGGACAGATGGGATCGAGGCATTCTTCCTTTACCTTCGGGTCCTATCCGAACGGATGGGATCAAAGCATTTCTTTCGTCTTCGGGTCCTATCTGGATGGATGGGATCGAAGCATTTCTTTCGCCTTCGGTTCCTGTCTGAACGGATGGGATCGAGGCATTTTCCCTCGCCTTTGAGTTCCTATCTGGACGGATGGGATCGAGGCATTCTTCCTTTGCCTTCGGGTCCTATCCGGACGGATGGGATCAAGGCATTTCCTTTGCCTTTGGGTTCCTATCCGGACGGATGGGATCGAGGCATTTCTTTCGCCTTTGGGTCCTATCCGGATGGATGGGATCAAGGCATTTCCTTTGCCTTTGGGCTCCTATCCGGACGGATGGGATCGAGGCATTTCCTTTGCCTTTGGGTTCCTATCCGAACGGATGGGATCGAGGCATTTCTTTCGCCTTTGGGTCCTATCCGGATGAATGGGATCAAGGCATTTCGTTCGCCTTTGGGTCCTATCCGGACGGATAGGATCAAGGCATTCTTCCTTTGCCTTCGGGTCCTATCCAGAAGGATGGGATCAAGGCATTTCTTTCGCTTTCGAGTCCTATCCAGATGGATGGGGATCGAGGCATTTCCTTCGCCTTCGAGTTCCTATCCGGACAGATGGGATCGAGGCATTTCTCTCGCTTCCGAGTTCCTATCCGGACGGATGGGATTGAGGCATTTCCTTCGCCTTCGAGTTCCTATCCTGACAGATGGGATCAAGGAATTTCTTTCGCCTTCGGGTCCTATCCGGATGGATGGGATCGAAGCATTTCTTTCACCTTCGGGTCCTATCCGGACGGATGGGATCGAGGCATTTTCTCCTTGCCTTCGGGTCCTATCTGGACGGATGGGATCGAGGCATTTCTCGCCTTCGAGTTCCTATCCAGACGAATAGGATCGAAGCATTTTTCCCTCGCCTTCGGGTCCTATCCGGACGGATGGGATCGAGGCATTTCTCTCACTTTCAAGTTCCTATCCGGACGGATGGGATCGAGGCACTTCCTTCGCCTTCGAGTTCCTATCAGGACGGATGGGATCGATCCATTTTCCTCGCCTTTGCGGTCCTATCCGGACGGATGGGATTAAAGCATTTTCCTGGCCTTTGCATTCCTATCTGGACGGATGGGATCGGGTCCTATCCAGACGGATGGGATAGAGGCATTCTCTCGCCTTTGCGGTCCTATCAGGACAGATGGGATCGGGTCCTATCCAGATGGATGGGATTAAGGCACCTTCTCCCGCCTGGGAGATCCTATCTGGATGGATGGGATCGGATCCTATCCAGACAGATGGGATCAAGGTACCTCCTCTCGCCTGTGAGATCCTATCCAGACGGATGGGATCGGGTCCTATCTGGACGGATGGGATCGGGTCCTATCTAGACGGATGGGATTAAGGCATTTTCCTCGCCTATGAGATCTTATCCGGATGAATGGGATCAGGTCCTATCCGGACGGATGGGATTAAGCCATTTTCCTCGTCTTTACGGTCCTATCCGGACGGATGGGATTGAGGCATTTTCCTCGCTTGTGTGGTCCTAACAGGACGGATGGAATCAAGGCACTCTCTCCCACCTTTGGGTCTTATCCGGACGGATGGAATCCAAATTTCCCCTTTTCTCCTGTCTGGACTATTGGATGTAGTTCGGATGTTCCCGTCCCTGGTGTTGTCCATCTGGACAAACCTCTGTGTCCCTCTGTTGTTTTGAATGCTGCTCTGAATGGACGGTATCAAAGCAATGTTGTTTCTTCCTTCCTTCTGGGCTGGTAGCCCGAACTACCCGGTTGACTTCCGTGATCAGTCATTTCCTGGTCGACAAGCATCGTGAGTCTTGTCCGGTGCTTTTCTTGACAAGTGTGATAATCAGTCATGTCTCTTAGGAGCAGATTTGTCGTCAGCTTGTCAATTCTTAGTCCTTTGTGTTTGTTCCTTTGTTTGGCTTCGGTTGTGGCGGCAGAACCTCTGGTGCGGACCTCTGGTATTGTAGACACCACGATTTTGAGGTGACCCATGGATGAGATTTCCAGTTGTTGCTTTGAATGTGGCTAACCCTTGAACTAACCCTAAACCCATAGCAAGCCCGTAGCCCAACTAGAACTCCAGATAGGTAGGAGAGAGCACCCAAGCACACCTACCTGGCACACATAGGTGGCGCACATCCCAGGCGCCCAGCCATTTCGCAGGCTGCGGGCTGCTAGCTTTCCACCTCCCATGGTTGTTACCTCTAGCAACGAATATGCCATGGAATCTTCCAGGCTTTTCGTCTACGAGGCTCCTTGCATTCCTA
>JAMKQA010024127.1:0-39028 GCA_024699735.1 Posidonia australis
CTCTGGTTTGGTGTGCCTGAGTGGTGCGCCCTAGAGAATCTGGATCAGACTGCAATCTGATCCAGAATCTATCCCAGAAAAGAGATGGGTGATTCATGCTAATGCAGATGGATTTATGCCATTGTTAAAAGCTGAAAACATGATGGGATACACATGATTGAAAGCCATCTTATTAATCATGTAATTAAAACTAAAATGAGTTGATGGATTCATGTATGAAAACATGCAAAGTGCAAAGGAATAAAACATGATACAAGCAAATCCAATCAGAATACAAACAAGTCATGTTATCTCTACTGCATAACTCTTACATTCAGAAGCTTGGCATGGATTTATGTGTAAAGAAACAATAAGAGAAAGACAGCTCATATATGCAAATATGGTGCAGATTATATGCTAGAAGAAAAGTAAGCATGCTTGCTAACGAGAGTATAGATTAGCATGGAGAACATCTTACAAGAAGGACAGGCAAAATCATCATTGAAATCTCATGAAAACATAAAGGAAATCAGACCATACGTAAGTTTCTAGCATGTCTTATTCCAATGTAAAAGAACAAGATTTAAAAGGAAAAGTGAGAAGGCCTACCTTGTCCTAAATGTTCCTTCAAAGAAGACTCAAGATAATAAGCTCCTTGATGCTTTGGAAGAGTTGAGGATATCTCTGGATGCAAGAAGAAAGCTAAGAACTCAAAGAGACAGCTGCAGAATTCTGATTGCAATTGTGTGTCTTGAACTTTTTAATCCCTCAAATGGCTATCTATAGGTGTCTATTTATAGAGATCTTTCAAGAGTAACTCTTGGGAATGCAGGGAGCCTCGTAGACGAAAAGCCTGAAAGATTCCATGGCATATTCATTGCTGGAGGTAACAACCAAGGGAGGTGGAAAGCCAGCAGCCAGCAGCCAGAAAAATGGTTGTGCGCCAGGTTGGTGCGCCAGCTTGGTGCTCCAGCTATGTACGCCACCTATATGTGCCAGGTAGGTGTGCTAGCTAGGTATGCCAGGTAGGTGTGCCAGGTAGGTGTGCTAGCTAAGTGTGCTCCCCTACTTGTCTAGATTTCTAATTGAGCTGCAGGCTTGCTATGGGTTTAGGATTGGTTCAAGGATCAGCCACATCCAAAGCAACATCTGGAAAATTATCAATGAGTCACCTCAAAATCGGGGTGTCTACAATCACTAAAGTACACTCCAACATGTGACCTTCTATTAATTTTCCATAAATCCTAACTACTTCCCCCTCTTCAAGCTCTAACCTCTTCCTTGATACATCAGCCATGACCACCAACTGATTGCATTCTCGAAGCTCCGACAACCACCACCTCTATTGTAACAACCTATCACACCAACTCACGATACAACTCTACCAACAGTAACCCATCACATCAACCATTCACCTCTCTCCACTCACAATACTCCACCGTTTAAGCACACAACACCACCTCATGACCCAAATAGTAGCTCTCCCTCACCACAAACGCTAACAACATCACAACACAACACCATCGGCAACAAAATCACCTCCAAGCTTGTTCTTCCTCAAGCCACTACCATAGCCATGATCTTGCACCCTCTCTTTCTCCTCGCCAACACCCCAGCAGCAGCAGCCAAACAAACACTACCTCTGACTAGCAGCATTGCCATCAGTCCATTACCACCACTGTATCGCCAACACCACAACAACTACCATTACCACCACCTCTTTATCACAAACTCAACACCCCTCACCACCCATTAACTTTTATGAATCTTTAGTTCCACACTATCAATACTTCGACATCTCGAAATGTGTCGTCATACACTCACTTATTCCATCAACTTTTGGTTAGTTTACATACTCATTTTGACCAAACTACCCTTTGTTATTATTATCATGGCTATTGTAGTTGTTGTCGCTAACATCATTGTTGTTGTTGTTGTCGTCATGGTCGTAGTTTACACATCAAGGTTGAGGGTCACAAAGAAAAAAAAAGGGATCACATCAAAATACAAGGGATCTTCAAATAAATGGAGGTGTCTAAATTAACAAATCAACAAAATTCAATATTTTGATGGTCAAGAGATGGTCGCATTAAGAGGAGGGATGTTGGTCTTAACAAATGCAAGGATAAAGAGGTGAGGCAGGATAGTAGAGAGGATAGAGTCTAAGAGACTGTTGCCATGATCATAGTTTTGTCCCTATTGTTTCTCTGATTGCCATCGACAACATTGTCAACATGAAAGCAAGACTTTTTTTTTGTAGGAGTTTGCATTCTTTAGATCGAATGATTGGGATTCCAATCAGTAAAAAACTATTTTTCTGTCGTCGTGTCTTCCTGTAGTTTATTTTAGATATGGGTATATATGAATCAGATTGAGTTGAGTTAAGGATGAACCTACAACCTAAGCTAGATTATTCGAGTTAATAATTTTAGACCCATATCTAACTCAACCTCAGTCTTGATCCAACCCAACCTGACCCACAAACTTCAGATTGAGTTGGATTGGTTCTCAAGTTTTATGTGTACTTATTAAGAACTAATGATTATATTTATAACATATTGTATAAAAATATATGACACTAATAACAAACGTAAATGGTGAACAATCTGATTATGTTGTAGACAAAGACATGATTTATTGACATTTCTTGAGTAATATAAATTATTATTTTAAAGTTTATAAATAATTCATAACAAAATGCAATAGAAAGAGAAGGATAAGGCAAGATTAAAAGATGGAGTTTTAGAAAGAAGAGATTATGATTTTATAAATAAATAATTATATATATATAATATGTATTTATAAATTTAAATATTAATTATAAATATACTTTTGGATTTCGAGCCTAATTGGGTAACCTGTTTTTGGAATCCATACCTAACTTAGAAAGTTTAGGTTTGAGATTTTTTGACCCATATTTAACTCATAATACAAAAAACTCGATTCAACTCAACCCACATGGATCAAATTAATTCGATTTTTAGGTCAATCTGGAGCCATGTACACTCCTCATTTTAGACATGTTCTCTTTATTAGAACAAGAAAAGTGTGTTCCAAGGTGTGAATTGTGAGAGAAGAAACGTCCTAATTGGTAACAAGAGGACTTTTGTATTGTATTTTTCATTTTTTTTTTTCTTTTTAATATTGAGGAGAAGGAGAAAGAGAAGGAAGGTTACAATAGTCATAAAAGGCCAAATTATAACACCATTGGACATTGAAGCATATGATTCCAAAGGTTTTAGTATGGACGTGAAAATTCAGGAAAGTTAGAGATATCATAGAGTAATTTACTTTCTTTTCTCTTCCGAAAGTCAATTTGGGTAGATCCAATGGGGCTACTTTTGGTCACTTTTTTTTTTGCAGAAAAGTAGATATTAGCTATGACTTTTGCAGTTGTGCAGGTACTAAAAATGTTTTTCTCGTTGCAACTTTTAGAGGCCTCTCTCTCTCTCGCTCTATCTAGTTTCATGTCAAGTACTGTTAAGCACCTTAAATCAAACATGATTTACTGTCATTTTTAGTTCTGAGTAGACCTGTCAATTGGGTTGTGTCGTGTACTTATCGTGTTATCGTGTCTATCATTTTTTTACCAATATTTCTTGTATTGTGGAAAAATTATACTTGATTGTTAATAATACAATAATTTTAAACATATATAAAATATATTTGTATTCGATTTGATAATAATATGCTTAATAATCTATTATTAATGTTAAACGTGTATTAACTAGGTTCAATCAATTCCAATCGTGTTAAATCAGGTAATAATCGTGTCAAAATAAAATTATGTTTATTAATCATAAATCATATAAATATTTTAAAATAATTAAAAAAAATTATAACTAAATTTTATCGTGTGTCGTGTCGTGTCAAGAATCGACAGGTTTGAGCATTGATATGGGCGTATCATCATTTAATTTCTTCACCGGTTTTTGTGAAATCAAACCACCTTAATCCAAGCTGACTCTACCTACGCCACGTACGTACCAATCGGTGCCCTCTCCCATGGGTGGAAGCAACCATACCCAAACCTTACTTATCTTCCAGATCAACAATATGAATTTCTCCATGTATGACAGACGTTGACGCTGCAACAAAAGCTCAGTTTGGTCCTTGTCAAGGATGGGAAAATCTGAACGACTTCGATGCTACATTAATTTCGGAGGCTGTTGACGGTACCATCTGTAATCAGCCCTTGAGATGTAATGCTTGGTTAAGCAAGAAGTAAGTCGTTGGATGAGAGAGATAAATGTCAAGAAGTCGCCATCACTCACATTCACATACCTCTCTATCTGAGACACGAAGTTACCCACAAACTAATTAATACCGCCTCTGCTCTCCGATTCCAGATGTGTTCTACTCGTTAAACGAAAAGAACTTTGAGCGCTTCAAATATTTCGTTAGGTAGTACAATTCATTTATCATAGTGCCAACAGCCAGATAGATAGAGGCTGTGAAATTAATAATTGTTCACCGCCAAAGTTGGTGCATGTGGCTTTGAAGGAGAATATTTGGTATCTAATATGACATTTTGATGATGATGCATGGAAGAAAAACAAGCTAGCATCATTTTCAAAACCAATCTATGAGGGAGGACATGGACAGCTTACCGGACTGGAGTCGGTGGCAAGACAAGGAAGTCCTACCAGCATCGTGGACACCCACTGGGATTCCGGTACTCTTTTGCCCCTCTCCGACTACAAGAATCACCACCACCACAGGCATGGTGGGATATTTTAATCAGATTGATGCTTTTGAGTTTCGAACTGGAAAGGATGTTACTTAACTAAGGAATGAAACATAATTTAGTGGAAGTGTCCATGACCATTGATGGCTTAACACTATCTTGAAATGGTCCATTGGCTGAGATATGTTGACGATCTTATATTGGAATTTGGATCCTTAATTACCTACTGTCATCCCTATACTGATTTGATTGAATCCGGATCCTAAACAATTCACTAACAGTCGAGAGAAGGTTGGTTTTCACTTAACAATAAAAGTACTCTACTTGTAATAATGTAATAAAAGTAAAAATATATATATATATGGGCAAGGAGGTCATCGTGAGAACGGACAAGGAAAGGTGGGAACATGAACAAGAAAACAGGTGATCAAAGGTTTGGAAAGGCAAACTAATCATGCATCCAACAGTAGGATTTAATTTCTTGAACTGTCTTCAACTCTCTTTATTGCGAAACGAGACAGGAAATGAGACAGGAAACGCTTTCAGTCCTCTCACTGGTTATTTAGTCACTTATCTGACGTCCAATTTCATAGTCCTCCCATCTACTTTCTCAACCACTCCATGCCAAAGTAAATTTACATCACTGGCTTATATGAGCACCTCAAAATCATAGCGGAAGCGGAGGGCATAGTGGTTGAGAAGAATAGGAAGAGGAGAACCACGACAGCTCTCCAATATCTACACGGCACCCACCATGGCGATGCAGAGGCAAGGGAGCATAGCGGGGGAGAAGATGAAGGTCGCAGGGTCCTCCAAGTCGATGGTGCTAAAGATAAACCTCATCTTCCTTGCCTCCTTCCTCATCGTGTACGTGGTCGTGTTGATCCAACCGACGTCGCTCTACGACAGTGTTGTCCAGTGCTCTTTCGGCGATTGCCACATGCAGAAGGTAAGGTGAGTGCTGTGTACATGTATGTCTTTCTCATAATAGTGATGGGAAATAATATTAATGATGTTTCTCGAATTAATGATTCTTCGTTGCTAGAATTGAATGATATCAAAGTTCTTTGACAATAGTGAGAATATTCATGATGGGAAAGATGTTACTAATTATGGTAATTTTCTCAGGTGGTGTCCCGAGAGAAGGGAATAATAATTGCCAAGGAGACAATACCAAGGTCCTTCCTAGATGGATTGAGAAGATTCAAAAAGATCGGACTGGTGAACGTCGCCGGTGACCAAGCCAAGGCTTGGCGAGACGTGGGCTACACCGTCGACGTCCAATTCGACCATGTGTCGGAACTTTTCGAGTGGAAGGACCTCTTCCCGGAGTGGATCGACGAAGAGGAAGAGGGCGAGGGCCCGACGTGCCCCGAGATACCGATGCCGGATCTCGACGGCTACGGCAACATGGACATGGTGGTCGCGACGATACCGTGCCGGTTCCCGGAGAAGGGCTGGGCCCGGGACGTCTTCCGGCTGCAGGTGCACTTGGTGGCGGCGGAAGTGGCAGCCAAGAAGGGGAGGAGGGACTGGCATGGGAAGGTGAGGGTGGTGGCGTGGAGCGAGTGCCGGCCGATGATGGAGATATTCCCATGCGAGGATTTGGTGAAGAGAGAGGGTGATTGGTGGATGTTCGAGGTGGAGGTCAGGAGTTTGGAGGAGAAGTTGAGGCTGCCGGTTGGTTCATGCAAGTTGGACTTGCCAATCTGGAAGGAAGGTATGCGCTCTTAATCCTTAATTATTCCTCTTTAGAGACCGAATATGCAGTCATTAAACTTATTACCCATTTTCCTTTTTATTAATCATGATGATCTATATCATCACGAACATTTAAAACTAAACTTTGAACAGACACATGGAGAAAAGAAGGCATTGAACAAGAGTGGTTAGTTCCTACCTGTTCTGTGGGGTCGATTTTAGAGTCGGTATACCTGTTCTCATACCTTAAGGAAGAAGTATACAATCATGACAATATCATTTTCCCATAAATAAAAAAATAATAAAGTAAGAGAAAATACGCGCCAGGTAGGGGTCGAACCTACGACTTTCTGCTTAGGAAACAGACGCTCTATCCACTGAGCTACAGGCGCTTTTGCTTGGCCAAATTGATATAATATTTATAATCAAGTGTGATAAATTGCAATTATGTTCTTGATCACCTTATTAACCAAGAATCTGAGCTAACTTACAGTCGAATGCTACGACAGGTGGCGTCAACGAGAAATCCGACCACTCCATCTTCAAATATCCAGCCAACCCAGCAAAACGAGAAGCTTACGCCACCGTGATCCACTCCTCCGACCGCTACGTCTGCGGCGCCATCACACTTGCCCAGAGCATCATCAAGTCCGGTAGCGACCGCGACTTGGTCCTCCTCCACGACGCCGCCATCCCCCTCCCTAAGCTGGACGCTCTCGCCGTCGCCGGCTGGAAGTTGCACAGGATCGAGCGCATCCGCAACCCCCACGCCATGAAGGGAACGTACAACGAGTACAACTACAGCAAGCTAAGGCTATGGCAACTCACCTCCTACTCTAAGATCATATTCGTCGACTCCGACATCATCGTCCTCCGCAGTCTCGACCTCCTCTTCCATTTCCCACAAATCTCCGCCACCGGAAACGACGGTGTCATATTCAACTCGGGAGTCATGGTCATCGAGCCGTCGATGTGCACGTTCCGTGCGCTTGTCGAGCGTCGGCACGAGATCTTCTCGTACAACGGTGGCGACCAAGGGTTTCTCAACGAGGCGTTCGTGTGGTGGCACCGCTTGCCGAGAAGAATCAATTTCTTGAAGAACTTCTGGGCCAACACCACCGTAGAGGCGGCCGTGAAGAACAGCCTCTTCGGTTCCGACCCCCCGGAGCTTTACTCCATACACTACCTTGGCCTCAAGCCATGGCTTTGTTACAGGTACTTCAATCGATCGATCCATGCTACATCAAAATTTATGACCTTTACAAATAACATCATCGACCATGGCATCTCAATCTGTTTGTTTTCAATCGCAGAGACTACGATTGTAACTGGGATCTCGGTGACCAAAGGGTATATGCAAGTGATCCTGCACACAAGCGCTGGTGGATGTTGTATGACGAGATGGACAAGGGGTTGAAGGCCTTCTGCAGACTCACTGAGAGACGAAAGATCGAGCTCGAGTGGGATCGGATGAAGGCCGGAAAAGCAGGTTTTACCGACGAGCATTGGAAGATCAACGTCACTGACCATAGACGGTTTGAATGATCACAAACTAAAACAAATACATGGATTGATGATTTTTTTTTTTTTTTTTTTGGTTGTACAAAAAGGAAGAACACTTTTGATTCTTTACTTGTTTTTTTTTATTATTATTTAGTTCGCACCCATATGAATGTTTCCTTTGTATTTGTTCTCCAGCCTATAGGTTCGAATCTCAAAAAATATATAAAAACAATGGCTAGTAATGAGACAAGAGTAGGAACACGCATGCAGTTAATTAATAAAGGATGATTATGTATGACACCTGATGTGGTACGACGCATCTTTCCACTAAAGTCCAAAGGGTTGCTTGGCATCTAAAGGGTTGGTTGCATGAGAAACGTCCTTTTCATGCAAACCCACTTTAGCCATGATTGTCATATTTCTAGAATGTACAAAAACATCAAATTCTCTATTCCTAACACTTCGTTAAAATCTTATATTTATTTTTCTTTAAAAGGATTAAAATAAGGATAAATCAAATGCAACCATCTGTGTGTCGATGATTTGTCTAGAATTATAAAGTTGGAACCCTTTTAAAGGAATTTCTAAATTATTTAGATGTAGTTATTTTTTGTAAACCATAATAGATATATATTACACTCAAACACTTGACTATAAGAAACCACCATTAAGTGATGTAATATATATGATATCTGTGGGAGTCGAACTTCCAACCTCTTGTACAACCACAAAGAGACTTCACCACTAAATTTAGTGACTACAGACTATTTAGATGTAGTTATTCAACTCAATAAACAAGTGACAATATTAATCGATATGAGACCGTACCAATACTCTCCCTCATATATGATGACCTTTTTCGATGCAATATGCGACTTTTCTTTGGATATACCAGACCAAACTTGTTTGGACATCGTTTTAGTACTAATATCATATAAGATTTTAACGTCCAACTCAAAACCAACCAACAGTACGAGGAGAGATCTATCAATACACCAACACAAGTCTAATCCTTATATAAACCAAAGTGAAACTATTCTAACATTAACATTCAAAAGTGGGAAATTGCCTCAATCATGCTAAAAATTTCAAAATATGTGTTGATATATGTTATTTGTAGGTTTTATCATTCTCAAGGGATTTTGAAATGGTTTGAGTTTCACCATCCTTTCATATTTTGAAGTCATTGGTTCACTCTACGGATCTTGTAATAACAGGCAACACAAACCCTTTAAAACCTTCCATTTGCAAAATCCACCTAAATCTATGGGATTTCTACGATTTTTTAATGTCCAAAATCAATCACATTTCCTAACAAGAAGAAAAATTATGACTTCACATGTTGCATACCACACAATGTATAGATTGTTTAAAGGACTAACTACACATGAAAGGGCAAAAAAAAAGGAAGAACGAAACTATGCTCTTTAAGCCTATTTAAAACCTGAAATAGAACCCATCAACTCATCAAGAGAAAGGAAGACAGAAGAAGGGGAAAAAGAATCCATCTTTCATGGTTGGAGTACTGTTATGGCGCAAGCATCTCACTAAAGCTGGACTCATCAAAAGTTAGGTGCTACGTCTCCTTCAACTCGCTATAAACGAAAGAAAGTTTGAGCTTGCTTTGGACCCCATATCTTGCATCTTGGTTGGTGTTTTGGCTGTGTGATCATGCAAGATGCCAACATCATACATAAATTGCAAACTCTTGAAAAGGGATCCCATGTCCTACGATGGCCTAATGGTCCCATTTAGGACCGAGTACTATTTGAAATCAATCACCACCGGGGACTCATCAGTTTATATGTTTTGTTTTCAATTGTTAAAAAAATCAGGATATGAAGTGGATTTTTTTGAAAACGGTAGATTGTATTATAAATAGTACATTGACTATACAAGCCATCAAGAGGTCATCATGTCCAAAGATATACAAAATTTGAAACCAATAGTTCCGGATAAGACTAAGGCAATGTCTGTGCCCAATTAATACATGACCATAAAATAAAGTCTGCAATAATGAACTTAAAACAAGTAGACCTTTGCGGAAGAAGGTCCTCTTATCCATCATATTCATCTCCTTTAACATCTGAATTGTTAATGTCAGGATTCGTATCTTGTGTCTGAAAAACCTCAAAGGCACCTCTAGAAGAAGAAGGGATATTAGGGACTTGCTCCGCCATCAAAGCATTAGTCATGGAAGAGATAAATTGGATAAGTTCCACTTTCTCAAATCCTATTGCAAGAGTTTCTACCCAATAATGCATTAGAGAAATAACATCAGAAATAATAATTGTGTGTGATTTGCAAATATTTCTAAAAATTCTGTAGTTTCTTTCCTTCCAAATCAACCATAGGATGGCTTGGAGTAAAATAGCTCAACATTGCTTATTAAGCTTGAATCTAAGTGAAGGTATAGAATAGAATAAGTTAGCAATACTAAAATAACCTGGATACAAATCAGAAGTTAAGAAAAATCTCCAAATGTGTCAGATAAATGAGCAATTTATGAATAGATGGGTATTGTTCTCTATATGTGCATTACAGAAAACACACAACTCAGGACCATTCCATCCTCTTTTGACTAAGTTTTCTTTAATCAAATTTTTGTTATTAAGAGCCAACCAAGAAAACAATTTCATTTTTAATGATGTGCGACGTTTTCAGATGCTACAATAGAAAGGAAAACGAATACCTCCATCATTTAACAAAATCAAAGTATCTCCACCAGGTAATAAAACCAAAGATTGCATAACAGTAACAAGCAGATCTAATTGAGATTGTAGTGTTACGAAATCACTCGAGGAGATCTTAGATAGATCAAATAATTTATTAAGGTCAGTCCTGTAAAGAGCAACTATTGTTTTAACAAATGTTTTTTTAAATCTGGCTACGAACAACAATCCAGGAAGTAGAAATTTTAATATGTTCCCATTCCACCACTTATTCTCCCAAAATAGTGTATTATTTCCATTCTGAACTTGAAAAGTAGTAAAACAGTTAAGTATAACAAAACATTGTTTTATGCTTTGTCAAAGGGGGGAGCTAGTACTAACTGAAGAATTCAATATCGCACCAGGCCAACCCTTATCAAGGTATCTGAGCTTAATAAGATCTTTCCATTTCATATGGTAATTGTCAGATATTAACTGCCAAAGCAGCTTAGTTTTCAGTGCCAAATTAAAATTTCTTAAGTTGATAATCCCTCAGCCTTTTTGTTTCTATGATCTGCATATGTTTGCCCATTTGATTAAATGTAAACCTTTTTGATTTGGAGAAAAGGAGTTCCAAAGAAATCTACTCCTAAGTTTGTCAATTTCTTTTTCTACTTTAATAGGCAAATGCAGAACATACATATAATAAGTAGGGATGGCAGACAAAACAGAGTTCAACAAAGTCAACCTTCCACCCAAAGATAAGTGTTTTGCCTTCCATAATGATAACTTAGTTGAGATCTTCTCCACTACGGGGGCCCACACTCTATAAGTGGCCCTCTTATAATGTAAAGTAATCCAAGACACATTAGTGGAAGGTCAGCTGTCCCACATCCCAGAATATTACAAGAACTAGCAATAGAGGCCTGATTTACTCCTATTTCAGTGATAGAAGACTTGTGGAAATTGATTTTTAACTCAGAGCATGATTGAAAACAACATAAGATTCTTTTAATATTTACCATGTTCTCCTTACTTTCTGATAAGAACAAGAGAGTATCATCAGCGTATTGTATATTTGACCACTGTTGGTCTCCTATGAGGAAATTTAATATCAGATATTAAGTTATTGTCCAGAGCCAGTTGCAGCATACGATTTAGGACATGCGTGGCTACTATAAATAATAATGGGGATAAAAGGTCCTCCTGTCTTAATCCATTAGTTGTCCCAAAATAACCTTTGAAAGATCCATTGATTAGTATGGAGAACTTAGCAGTACTTATGCACATTCTAACCTAACATATCCATTTAGGTCCAAAACCCAATCCACTAAGGGAATCCAGCAAGAAATCTCAATTGATATTATCAAAAGCCTTTTCAAAGTCTAACTTTAGAATATAGCCAGGAGTGTTTGAAGATATCATGAAGTGTAGAGTCTCTTGTGCCACAAGAAAACAGTCTCCAATTGATCTACCAGCCAGAAAAGCACTTTGGGATTGGTCAAGTGACAGATTCAACACAGGGAATAGTCTAGATGCCAAGGTCTTAGTGATGATCTTATATATGTTATTCACTAGATTGATTGGTCTAAAGTCTTTGATAAGGAGGGTACCATGCTTTTTGGAGATTAAAGCAATAAATGTTTGATTGATAGAAGCAAGAAATTCTAGGTCACTAGAAGAGTGAAAGCTCTGGAAAATATTAAGAATATCTGATTTCAAGAGTTCCCAGAAGTGGTGAAAGAATACCTGTGGAAAGCCATCAGGACCTGGAGCTTTGTCTCCAGGCAAGTGAAAAACATTCTCTTTAATCTCCTTTTCAGTAAAAGGGATCTCTAGCAAATCAGGATGAGGAATCTTAACTAGGACTAGACTGTCCCAGTTAATGGGGACTTTGAAGCACCTGACTTTATTAAATTGCCTTATAAAATGATTGTCTATCTCTCTACATATTGCCTTTGGAGATTGGATCATAATGTCATTAATGGATAGAGAGGATATGTTATTGACCCTTCTATGACATTTTACAATATTATGAAAGAAGGTTGTGTTTAGATCCCCCTCTTTTAGCCATTGAATTCTGGACTTTTACTTCCAATAAGATTCCTGTTCCTTTAATAGTGACAGATGTTCTAATCTTAATGCCTTTTTCTCTTCTCATATATCACTTAGAGAAGAAGTTTCAACTAACCCATCTAAGTGTTGAATTTGAGATTCAATATATCTTAATCTTCTGCTTCTTTCTTCTCTGATTGGGCCAACCCAATTTTTGATATTAAGCTTCAAATTCTTCAGCTTGTAGCTGAAGGCAGCTATAAGAGAAGATTGAGAGTATAAATCTAAAGATTTCTGCCAACAATCCTGAATGAATTGCTGAAACCCATCGATAAAAAACCATGACTTATAGAATCTGAATGGAGGAGGACCTCAGTCAGGTGGGACAGTGTCTACTAGAATGGGAATGTGGTTAGAGACGACTCTGGCTATTCCAGAGCAATAGGCATAAGGAAATTTGCCCGATCAATCTGAGGATATAAGGAAACGGTCAAGTTTAACCATTGTTGGATGAGATTGAAAGTTGGACCATGTGTAGGAATAATTGTTGGGGGAGAAATCTATCAAGGAATTGTGGTCAATAAAAGTATTAAATCTTCTCATGTGGGCAGTAATTCCAAGCTTAAAGGAGTGTTCATGGGAAAACCTAATGACGTTAAAATCACCTCCTATAACCCAATGGCTATTGACCAGAGTGCTAAGATTGCACAATTCATCAATAAAGACTGGCTTTAAGTTGGAATCACAGGGTCCATATACCCCTGTGAGCCACCAATCAAATCCATCCTCACAATTTTTGAAATTCAAAGAAAGACAATAAGTTGCAGATAAACAACTTATTTGTTCTAAAATCCTGTCATCCCAACCAATAAGAATACCACCTGAGACACCTATGGAGGGAAGATGTGACCATGAGTTAATCTTTCTACCTCCTAGTGATCTAAGAGCCCCTTGAGAGAAGGATTCCTTTTTAGTTTCACTTATGATTATAATGTCACAGTTATTGGATTGAATGAAGTCTCTCATTTCTCTGATTTTGTGACAGGACCCTAGGCCTCTTATATTCCAAGCAGCGATGATCCTCAAGAACTATGAGGGGAACAAGAAGAAACTATCTTCTCAATAGTGTTATTGCTATTATCTAAATTAATGAGAATCTTATCTTGGTCCTTCCTGACCTGGTTGAAAAACCATTTAGCTTCAGCTATTGAACTAATAGAAATGCCAATTTTTCCACAAAAGGATTGGAAGTGTTCATAAGAATCCCAGAGAAGAGGATCCTCAGCACTAATCTCTGTATTAACATTATTTATTGGACCATCATTAGAGGCAAAATTAGAGCATTCACTATTGCTTGATAAACTGATATTAGAGAAACCAGTATTAGAAGGAGGATTCAGCATGGAGTTACCTGAAGCATGCACAGGGGTGGGTGGTTGGGAAGTTGGGATCTCAGTGGAATGATTGTCCAGGTCGTCCTTCTCCAAACAATCGTAGATCGCCATGATTTTCTTAAACTTGGTCAAGGAGAAGTTCCTGGTCCTGATCTCAGCTTCTACAAACTTAGTAGTATCAAGCATAGCATGAGGATCTACCTCCTGGGTGATAGTAGTTGGGATGTCATCAGATAAAAGGGATGATGATGCATTGAAGAATTCCCCAGGTGCAGAAGGGGTAGGCAAGAGTCCAACAGTAATTGTAGGAGTAAAAGGAGTCGAAATGGAAGAGGTCCTAGTTCACACATTTTTTCCACTCTTAGGGACTTTCTCACTGCTGACACCTCTCCAGCCCTTGTTATTTTTAAATGGTTTCATAGTGAGATTGAGACCTCTAGATGATGAGGCCTGGGATGACTGTTTTGGCCATCCAGGAGCAGTATTTTGGTTTGGTAGGGAGAGAGAGCAAATGTCCCAACTACGTCTATATTTGATAGGGTAAACTATTTTTCCGAATGCAAAAAATCTAGAGTCAGGGATATCTTTGCCTTGATGGGTCTTGATTCTAATTCTAGCAAAACCCTCATATTTGACCCTATCTATGGAGAGGTCAACCTCTAGAAGGTCAGCGAACTCAGAGACCATTAGGTGAAAAACTTCTATATTCCATAGATGGTGTGAAATCCCTTCAAGTCGGATCCAAACTCCTTCCTCTCTCAGAGTGAAGACCGCGTTGGAGTTGGGTGTCCAGTGGATGAAAAAAGCCGAGAGAGATTGTAGGGAGGACCCATACAAGCTGAGAATCTCATTTTTGATCTTAGGAGAATGAAACTTCAGTAGGAATTTACCAGGGGAAAAATCATTAACCTCTACCTTAGTAGCAAAAGGCCAGTTGTTAGATATGTGATGTAGGAGGACATCTCTAGCAAGTTGTGTCAAATGCGCAGTTACAATAGCGCAGCATGAGAAATGAAGGAGGAGGTCACAGGTCGACTCAGAAGGAGGGATGATGGTGGGGTTATAGGGGGTGAGGCCCGTCATGGAGGAGACGACGGGGGAAGGTGACCTCTGATTCTGAAAAAATTTCCAGATCGCCACCAAGTGTGAGGGAGAGTTGCACTTATAACAGAAACCAGAATATTTGCAATATTAAAACAACGTTCATTAGCACGACAAAAGCTTACCAGGGGCGAGTGGCTCTTCCTTTTTTTCACCAGCTGCCACCCAACCGAATCAAAATTTCCTGTCCAGTTATGACAAGCTTTGTTACTCTAGAAGTTTACAGAGGAGGAAGAGGATGATAGAGGAGAAGCCAGGGCGGCAAAGCGCGAGCCCAGGGAAAATGGTAGAGGGGAAGAATCGTGAATGTCAGAAAAGATCTCTGTAGTAGAGATATCTGCCAAAGAATTCGTAGTACCATTAATGTTGCAGTGGGAAGGAGAGAAAATAAAACTATCTTCGCACGAAACCGCCTGACAGTGAATGTTGGAGGTGACAGGGTGGCGATACGAATCGCGCATGTCAAGGATGTCCGCAGCAACGCAGGGTTGATCCGGGTGCCCCACCAAATCGATAATAAATGATAAGTCAGAATAAGACTAGGGGTTAGCAATATAATTACAATGATCAGAAGGGTAATTAGGAGAAGATCAATTATAATCCGAATTAAACCTTGAGGGATGGTAGAGAGAATAGTCCCACACGGAGCTCGAGATGACAGGGGTAATGGTAGATGTGTCAGAGTCTCGAGAAGTCCGCAGACCTACCGTCTCTCCCATGTAAGGGAGAAGTTCCGATTTCCGACGACCCACCAACGACAAATTACCTATCGGAGCGTCGAAGGAGATCATAGGATCGGAAAGATCGAAAAAGGACCTTAGAGATAAAGATCCAACGTCAGAGGAACTGTCGTTCTCTGAAACACTAAGGGGCAAACCCAAATTTAGAACCCTAGCTGGAGCGACGGCGGTAGGGTTAAGACTTGATCCCTCATAATAGGATAGTGTAAAATGAAAGATCGCACCTCTAGCATAAAAATTATTCGAATCCACACACAGAACACAACAAACCAAATTATTCAACCAATTGAAGGATAACTCCTTGCAATAGAAAAAGCAATCCATAATCATATCTATGTTAAGCCCGGGAGGGAAGAGACTAAAGGAGCTATCAAAGTATGTAACATACAAAAGGCTAGAACCGAGAAGGGAAAACACAAATCGTCCTCCAAGGGGAGGGATCCTCCTGGGAGACCGGGAACAGAGTCCCGATGATCGCCCTAATGGGGGATCAGCTTGGGGGGCAGTCCAAAGCCTCGAAGACGAGGAGGAGGAAGTGAGAGCCTTCCCAACTTGACATTCCTTCGGGGGAGAAAGCGGAGACAGAGGGGGTTTAGATATTACCGAGCAACGACGAACCCTTACTGGCTGTAAGACCGAAGGGTCGTCGTCCTTTAGAAGGCGAGCCTTGAAGGCTTTTGTAACCATGTCGACGACAGCCTCGAATGATTTTGACGCAAAGGACCAAAATACACGAGGGATCGGCAAAGTCACGACAAAAATAATAAAAATAAAAATGCAAATGCAGGAGTCGCCACCTAGTTTATTAAAATGGAAGACGAGGAAAATCATATAAAACATGCAAATCATGCAATGGAAAAGCAGGTCATAAACCAGAAAATGTGTAAAGATCCTTGTTACGCACAAGGAAGGTATTAGGCATCCTCGTGCGCCCGATAAATCGATCTTCTATTAGTTTCTCGTTTGCTTATGAAATATCGACTTTTCAGCCTTTGCTATACGCCCGAGGGCGATATGCCATGCAATGCTTGATGTCTTAAGCTAAATAAGGGTGCATGATGTGCAAGGTATGTCCTAGTGCTCAGAAGTATCACTCATATATCGAGTAAAGCGTCGATGCAAAGATATTGCATGAATAAAATCAAAGATATATCAATTTCGAGTGATTTTTCATCCTTGCTTTGCTATATGACAAATGCCAAATGCAATCTAACATGCATGGAAATGGCTAAAAACAAAGTTGTGCCTTCCTGATATATCAAAGAAGAAAACAAGGAGAAATCCAAGAGCAAAACATGTCGAGAAAGTATGCTAAAACCATATCAAAACCTACTGTGTTCTACTAAAAACAGGCCGATGCGCCTGTTTGGTGCGCCAAACTGGTGTTCTAGTCTGGTGCACCGCCTAAGTGCTTCTATGTGGGCCAAAAAGATGTACTGCGGGAAAACAGAAAATCCATGCAATGCCAAATCGCATGAGAATGCATTCTGGAAAGTCATGCCATATAAAATCTTTTGCAAAAAACTTGGAGAACATGTCTTAAAAGTGAAAGAAATGCAAATGCAATGACCTTGTGCTCAATGGCTGGTAGCCTCACACAGGATTACATGCTAAATGAAAGATACAGGATTCAGCCATGCCACTGGATCATTGGTTGATGCATAAGGTTCTCCATGTTGGAGTAAGGTGCAACCAACCTACCAGATTCTAGCCAAGGAATGAATATCCAAGGGAAGAAAACAATCTTGTTTAAAACTGAAAACATGCATGCAAAACCATGGAACATAAAAGAGCAAGTGGTAAAAGAATCAGGTCTAAAATCATTCAAAAAGTCATACAAGCAGATATGCAAAAGTGAATGTTTTACTCTCTGACCAGTCTGGTGCTCCTGAATGGGGTGCCAGAGTGGTGCGCTGGACAGGTGCGCCACTCTGGTGCACCATATAGGTGCTCCCCAGAAAATCTGGATCAGACTGCAATCTGATCCAGAACCTGACTTAGAATAAAGATGGGTGATTTATGCTAATGCAGGCTGATACATGCGAGCGTCAAGAGTTAAAAGCGTGATGATATGCCTCTGATCAAAGCTATTTTATTATTATTAAAACAAGATGACTAAATGGGTTCATGACAAGAACACATGCAAAATGCAAAGGATACAAACATGAAACGAGTAAACCCAATAAAACATGTAAATGATGATCATACCAAGAACATAATAAGGAAAAGATTGCTCATGCAGGCGATATAATGCAGATTTTACGCTAGAAATAATTTAAACATGCTACAATCAAAAGTGTAGATTTGCATGAAGAGTATCTTGCAAAGAGAATAAATAAATTCATCATTGAACCCTCATGAAGATATAGCAAAATCAGACCATATATGTGGAATTAATAGTTTGCTTTATTTCATTGCAAAAGGACAAGAACTCTAAAGGAAAAGTGGGAAAGGGCCTACCTTGTCCGAGATGTTCCTTTAAGAAAGACCCAAGATAAGAAGTTCCTTGATGCTTTTGAAGGGCTGAGAATATCTCTGGATGCAAGGCAAAGCTTGAGTGCTCAAGTGGATGGTTGCAGAATTCTAGAGAAGGCTAGTGCAACTGTATGTCTCTATCTTTCAAGATGATCAACCCTCTCAAATGGTTGCCTATGGGGTCTATATATAGGGATTTCTTATGGGTAACTCCTAGGACAACAAGGAGCCTCGTAGACGAAAAGCCTGAAAGATTCCCTGACATATTCGTTGGTAGAGGTAACAACCATGGGAGGTGGAAAACCAGCAGCCTGAGAAATTGCTGGGCACCTGGTATGTGCGCCGAGTTGGTGTGCTAGTTAGGTATGCTAGGTTGGTGTGCTAGCTAGGTGTGCTAGGTAGATGTACTAGGTAGGTGCTCTCCCCTACTTATCTGGATTTCTAATTGGACTACGGGCTTGCTATAGGTTTAGAATTGGTTTAAGATTCAAGGGTCAACCACATCTAAAGCAACATCTGGAAAACTCATCTATGAGTCACCTCAAAATCGGGGTGTCTATAGCTTCCCAATCGAAGTCAGTGGCTTGTCGGAAAAGGTCGCGGGAGTGTGAGCGATGGTGCTGTGAGCGATTACTTTTAGAGAGACGATTGCATCGCCGGAAAGTTATTTTTCCTTCGAAATTTCGTGTGTCATATTATTTTTTAGGTTTTTTGATGATATGAAGTGGATTTCATCATTCATATCTGTCAGAATGCATGTGCAAATAAATAAACAGATATTTTAATGATTATCATTCTTAAAACATAACTCAAAGCAGAAGTCAAATCATCATCACCTTGCCATAACTTTACCCATTTGAAAAACATGAATGGCAGCATATTTGGAATTATAACTTTAATGTATCAGTGGATCACTTTAATGTATGCTAAGGTTGGATGATCTAATTGAGGCCCATTTAGGACTTAGAGGGTCCATTTAGAGTAAAAAGCTAAGCTCACGTTTGCAATCCAAATAAAGTCAGGAATAAAGGCACAATTGGAATTATAACTCCATTGGGCAAGTTAAAAAGTGAAATAAAAGTAAAATAATAATTCTTATTCTGATTTATTTATTCCAGAATAGCTATTCCACAAAAAAGGTGGAATAAAGTTATCTTGATATGCGAAGTGTGTATCTTTTGTTTAAAAATTAATACATATATAATATGATGTATGCATATTTTAAATTAGATATATATCTTAATAATCAAGTTGGTTATCATTAATTTACATGTTTTCACTTATTCTAACACTTATTCTGATACTTATTCCACTTTTCATCCAAACTAGAATATCTTCCTATACATACTTATTCATCTTTAAAAGAAAATCACTTCCAAACTAAATAGCAATACTTTCAGAATAGTAATACTACTTTCTACTTATTCTTACTTTTCTTATTCTACAACCAAAGAAAGGCTAAGAATGCGTTTGGAGTTACTACTAGTAGAAGCCATCTTTTGACATAGATGTCACAAGTTGACTTTTGACATGGATTATAGAAGTTAACTTTAGAGTAAATGTAAAAGGTTATTTAGCAAAATAACATCTACCTGTGGCTTCTAATGTTTGGTGCTTTTGCTATTGGAGTAAAAATACGAAATTATCCTTTTTTGTGCCCTAATTCTAAAGTCTTCGATCCAGAACGTGTCTCTCTCCCCATGGTCCGTCCCTCTCTCCCTCACAACGGTTGACCTCTCACCATAGCCAAATGACTATCAGAGCTCCCTCCTAATGGTCAAAGCATCACTGTGATGAGTGCAATGACCACTAGAATACTTTGATGATCTGACCTTTCATACTTTCATAATCCACTTTTCACGAGTGTATACCTTGGTGAAATCGACTTCCAGATTGAAACGAACAAGTAGAAGTCTCCGATTAATAATAGCAATCAATACACCCCCTTTGATACACTAGTTAAAGAGAGCCTTCTGAAGAAGGTGCAAAGAGAAAATTTTAAAAGTCAATGCATGCTAATACGATAAGGATGTCTTGGCTATCTCCACATTCAATAGTATTACCGTCGACCGACCAAACTTCATACTCGGCTTACAAAATAGAATATCATCATCACCACATCTGTTACCACCAGTCACCATCGCGTAGGATCTTACACCATGATTGCAACTAACCTAATCATCCTCCTCCTCTACAGAGGCCATCACGCAAGTCCAACCAACCTAACACCAGATGAACCCTTTGGTGCAAGAACAACAACCAAAAAAGCAATATAAAACCACAATAAGAGAGCTAAAGGAACTACAGAAAGATCAACTTCGAAAGACGATGAAGAAGGTGCCTCCCAAGAATCTCACCTGCTAGAACAAATCCATCAACCGAGAAAACCCACAACCGACCACCATCATGATGCGGTGGTGAAAGAAACCACTCCTTACAAAAGATCTGCCACCAACAGAAGCCAATTGAACCACCTGAAAGCCCGTTAAACTAAGAACCATCGACGAAAGCCCTAGTAGCCAGACATAACCCTAGTCTTATAGGTATTAGTAATCAAAACAATTCATTTGGTAATAATTATAAAAGATTTGGGGTAATTTAGGGATTTTGACCCTTAAAATGCCAACTTCTACCAGAAGCAGTGAAAACCGTACTTCTGGATATAAGTTCCATTTCAGAATCTAAAAGCCAACAACTTCTCCCAGAAGTAGTGGCTCAATGATTTATTTGGGGTAGCTCATGGCTTTTTTTCAACTTCTTCCATATCCAAACACACTCTAAAACTGACATCAAAACCTAAAATATAATATTTGGCATCCCATCGAAGCTTATTAGTTGTTCCAATAGTGTTGTAGACATTTGAAAGAAGCAACATGCGGTCTCCTAGTTACAACCTATATCACAAACAATCCTCAAGGATTCAAGTAATAATCTAAATCTAAGGAAATATCAAATTGGCCCTAATTCATGGCTCCAAGCTCACCAAGAACAAAATTCCTGTCAAAATCATTCTCAAATGGGCTTACAATAAGTTAAAATTCCCATGTCATAATCTAACTTTGCCTTTAAAGATTTTGGAAAATTCTAGTACACATAACCATTTCAAACTTACCTCAACATTTGTAATATTCAGTTGCATCTAAAAAAATAAACTAGATAATACTATAGACCTATGGCAAAACCTGGGACGTACAATAACGATCAAGTATTATATAAAGGAACATTTGCCATCACGCTTTGTGATAAGGGTTGTTAGAGTTGCCTTTAGTCTATGATAGTGTTAGTTCTGGGTTATTGGGTTAATGGATATCCATTTAGCATTAGGTATTTATTAGTCCCTTTAAATATGTAACTCCTTCTCTTATGAAATAAGATATCATTTTTCTCTCCAAATACAATATGGTACCAGAGCTTGGGTTCTAACCCTAACTTCCCCTCCATTACCACCACCCACCGGAACCCTAGCCGTCGCCACCGTCCCAGCCGCCGTCCGACGTTGGAACCCTAGTCGAAGGTCATTGTCGGCCATTACAAGCCACCCTCTTGCCGGAGTAGCCCTTTCCCAACCCTTCCGACGCCAGATCCTCCCTCCTCAGCTGCCACCGACGGCTCCTATAGTCGTTGAAGGGGGCGTCGATGGTCCCAGACCTCATTAGAGGGGCAATTCAGCCCCTTGTTGCTTCAGTCCGACGTCTTGACCATGTGGTAGGCCCTTTCCATACGTTGTCTTTCCTGTATGGGTGTGGATAAGTGATATCCACATAGTTTTTTGCCTTCAATTTGTGTCATTTGTCTCCGAAAGGTGTCTGTGGCCATTGTCCTTTGTTTTCTTTACATAAAAGCAGTGATTTCCTTTGCCAGTATACAAAATCAGACCATATTTTCTCTAGTTATCATGACTATACGTGAGTCATTGGTGAAAAATCTCAGTGACACTTCAGAAAAATTGAATGGGAACAATTATCTCTTATGAATACAGAGTTTTGAGACTTTCATCTTTGTCCATCGAAAAATAGGTCATCTCACAAAGCCTCCTCCGGTTAACAAGGATGCCACATATGAGGATTGGTTCGTGGATGATGCGGTTATTATATCTTGGTTGGTGAACAATATGGAGCTGTCTATGGCTCGAGGAGTAATGATGTTGAAACTCGTCAAGAAGATTTGTGATACACTTTGCCTTACTTATGGTCACGAAAAGAATATCTCCAGAGTGTTCGAGGTGTATGAACAATTGCTTACTCTACGTCAAGGGGAACGGTCTGTTCCAGAACACTTTACACTATTACGTTCCCTACTTAATGAGCTCAAGGTGTACCAACCCCTGACAGCAGATATTAATAAGATAAGACAGTATCGTGAAGAATTAACTGTGGCAATCTATCTATTCAGCCTGTCTCCTGATCTTAACTCTCAAATTCGTGGACAAATTCTTAGTACTGATAGTGTGCCCGACTTACAGATGGCATTTGCACATGTTCTACGTATTTTCACAGCCACGCCTTTTACAGTTCCTGATCAGTTTACTATGGCATCTACGCATGGTCGAGGGCGTGGTGGCTCACGAGGAGGTGGTTGTGGTCGTACAAACACTGGAGGACGCCCTCGTTGCACTCACTGTGGTCAGACGAGTCATCAGGTTGAGAAATGCTGGGACTTGATTGATAGGCCTTCCACCACACATGTCACTACAGAGTCTACGCCAGCTACCTCCACTAGTGACGAGCAGACAGTTACCATCTCGTAGGCTGATTATGAACGATTCTTACAGCTAAATGTCATTGACTCCGCCACCACTGCCTCTCATCCTTCCTCCTCAAGTACTAGTGCCTTCCTAGCATTCAGGGATTCCTCCTGAATCATTGATTTCAGTGTCTCCTTTCATATGTCAGGTACAAAAAATTTGTTTATCCGTTTATCACAACTTTTTGATATTCATTCTGTGGCCATCACTAATGGTCGGTCTTGCTCTGTGTCTAGGGAACGGGTGGTGCAGGCTTCTTCTCAACTTTCTCTTAACAAAATTTTATATGTACCTGATTTTTCCGTGAATCTCCTTTCCATCAGTGTTATTACAAAACAATTGCTTTGTTGACATTCTTTCCTTTTCACTACACTTTTCAGGATTTACATATGAAGAAAAGGATTGGTTTGGGCCGTGAAAGAGGAAATGGTATGTACCTACTGGTCAGTGACGATATACCTCGAGAATTAGCATTTGTTGTGTCCACTTCTGAGCCTGCTTCACTTTGACACTAACGATTAAATCATCCATCCCACAAAAAATTGCAACAAGCTTTACCATAGGTGTCGGTTTCCCCTTTTAAGTGTGAGTCGTGTCGATTGGGTAAACGTCATTGTGCTTCCTGTAGACAATCGCGTCTAGTTCTAATTTATTTGATTTAGTGCATTGTGACATCTGGAGTCCCACCAGAGTCCCATCTATGTGTAGGTATCGTTACTACATTGTATTCATTGATGATTTTTCTAAAGTGTTTTGGATTTATTTATTTAAAGATCGTGGTCACATTTTTGATCTACTCAAAACTTTTATTTTTGAAATAAAAAATCAATTTAGTATTACTCCAAAATGTTTACGCACTGACAATACTATTGAATTTGTTCAACACAAGGTCGAGAGTCGAGAGTCGAGAGTTATTATGTATCCTTAGGGATTATTCATCAGACTTCTTGTCCCCACACCTCTCAATAAAATAGGGTGGCAGAGTGCAAACACAGGCATATTCATGATATCACTCGCACTATCATGGTTCACATGAAGGTTCCTAAGCATTTATGGTCTGATGCTGTTCTTACTGCTACTTACCTCATAAATAGAATACCTTCTACACCTATAGGAGGTAAAATCCCTTTACGACGTCTTTGACCGGATGCCACCTTGTTTTCTGTACCCCCACGGGTTTTTGGGTGTATTGCCTTCGTCCAAGATCTTTCTCTTGAACTTGATAAATTATCCCTCAAGTCCATAAAGTGTATGTTTGTAGGATATTCGAGAACTCAGCAGGAGTATAGGTGTTTTTATCCTCCTTTTGATCGGTATTTTGTGTCAGCAGACGTTACCTTCTTTGAGTCCATGTGTTATTCAAGAGAGTCCATGTCTATGGAGGAGTCGGTTCCTCTCCCGTCCATTGTTGAGTCTCCAGTTGTTGGTCACCGTGATACTTCTGTTACTCCTATAGGTACCACTCGTCCTTTGCAGGTGTATCAACGCCGTTAGGATCCACCAGTGCCTTCTGTGGCAGAACCAACCTCCTCTACGGATGCAAATCTACCTCAAACCAACTTAGATCTTCCTATTGCACTTCGAAAAGGTACCCATTCCTTTACTGCCCATCCTATATCCAATTTTGTGTCATATGACTCTCTGCATCCTCGTTTTCGTACCTTTGCGTTGTCTCTTTCTTCTGAGTCTATTCCCAGGAATCATCAGGAGACACTACTACTTTCACAATGGAAAGCTGCAATAGATGAAGAGGTAGCTACTCTAGTAGCCTATGGCACTTGGGAGTTAGTGACCCGTCCTGTTGAAGCTAATGTAATCACTTACAGATGGGCATATACTATCAAGTACAGAGTTGACGGCACCATTGACAGATAAAAAGTTAGATTAGTTGCTCGGGGTTTCACTCAAACATATGAGATTAATTATGATTAGACATTCTCTCCAGTGGCTCACCTCAACTCCATTAGGGTGGTCTTATCTATTGCAATCAACAATTCTTAGGATCTATGCCAATTAGATGTCAAGAATGATTTTTTGTATGGTGATTTGATAGAGTATGTACTTATGGATCAACCTCTAAGGTATGTTGCTCAAAGAGAGGACAGAGTTGCAGGTTAAAGAAGGTGATTTATGGCCTTAAGTAGAGTCCCAGAGCATGATTTGAAAAATTCAGTAAAGTCGTGATGGCAGGGGGCT
Organism: Posidonia australis; assembly: GCA_024699735.1. Lineage (NCBI taxonomy): Eukaryota > Viridiplantae > Streptophyta > Magnoliopsida > Alismatales > Posidoniaceae > Posidonia > Posidonia australis. The sequence goes on from JAMKQA010024127.1 coordinate 25,227, forward strand.
TCCAGAGGTATGCAGTAAACCACTCAGTGTTCTACAAGAAGACAGATAGTGGTTGTGTTCTTCTAGTAGTCTATGTTGATGACATATTGATGACTGGAAATGATAGAGAGAGCATCAAAAAAGTGAAAGAGTACCTTAGTACGTACTTTGTTACTAAGGACATGGGAAGGCCACGATATTTTCTAGACATATAGTTTACTTATGCAAATGGTAAAATTTCTTTGTCCCAGAGAAAGTATGCTCTTGATCTCATTCAAGAAATAGGTTTCTTGAGATGTAAACCCGAGAACAACCCTATTGAGTAGTCACCATCTTTCTAGGATACGAGTTCAGAGTCGATAAAAGACCCTAACCAATATAAGAGGTTGATTGGTAAATTGATCTACTTGACAATAACTCGGCAAGACATTGTCTATACAGTGAGTTTGCTTAATCAGTTCATGCATGAGCCTAGGAGAGTGTATTGGAGTGGAGCCTTGTGTGTTCTTGCTTATGTGAAAGGTACTCCAGCAGAGGTTTGATCTACAGGAACAATGACCATGTGGATATTATAGCATATTTTGACTCAGGATATGTAGGAGATCGAGGAGATAGAAAATCTATATCGGACTTCTGTACTTATGTGGGAAAAATCTAGTTACATGGTGCAATAAGAAACAAAATGTAATATCACGCTCTAGTGTAGAACTAGAATACAAGTCTATGATTCAGACAACATGTGAGATGATGTAGGTCAAGTTTTTGTTGTCAAAGCTTGATTTTCCATCAGAGAAATCCATGTGGATGCATTTTGATAACCAAGTAGCCATTTTCATTGTAAACAATCCTACCTTTCATGAACGCACAAAGCATATAAAGGTTGATTATCATTACATTCGAGATATGATAATGAGAGGTATTATCTCTACTCCTTACACTCAATCATTAGAATAGTTGATAGATGTCTTTACAAAGGGATTAAGTATTGGAGCATTTTAGTCTTTGTATGACAAGCTAAGCATGGTTAATATGTATGTTCCAACTTGAGAGGGAGTGTTAGAATTGCCTTTAGTCTATGATAGTGTTTTTTTTTTTAAACGGCAATTGATATATATTACACTCAAACACTTGACTATGAGAAACCACCACCAAGTGATGTAATATATATAATGTCCATGGGAGTCGAATTCCTGACCTCTCGTACAACCATAAAGAGACTTCACCACTAGTCTATGATAGTGTTAGTTTTGAGTTATTGAGTCAATAGATATCTATTTACCCTTGAATATCTATTAGTTCCTTTAAATATGTAACTCCTCCTCTTATGAAATAGGATATCATTTTTTCTCTCTAAACACAATAGGGATTTTGTATTTCATTTGAAATTCTACATCCACTCTTGTGCCTCATCGGCAAGTAATCATATGTCCAAACTATAGAACTCAACAGTGCATTGTTGTTCTCGCTTTTAAGTAGTTTTCTAGTGTGAGGACAATAGGAAATAACTATATAACAGTAGCTATGAATTGCTGAATGTTAAGATTTATAAAGTTCCGAACTAATTACATTGACTTATGCAACTTCTTTCGGCACAACAATATAGGTAAGGTGCACTCAATTTCCTCCGTAGCAAATTGAAGAATTCAAATGGAATTTCTTGTTTGTAAGTTGTCGTCATCAGCTGGAGGTAGAATGTGATCCTTGTAACAAAAGGTTTAGGTATAATTTGTTGTAGAAATGCTATATGAAGCTACTGATCATGTCTAAAGGTATGAACCTGCAACGTTTAAGAAATGCCTTGAATAAAAGCCATCCCCTTGCTCTAACAATATTCCAATTTATTTCTACTTACAGTTTACAACTTACAAAATCACGAAATGTACAGGTACATGAAGTAGTAGTTTTAAACGTCGATTTTGTATTGAACTTTAGTCTGAAAAAAATAGAAAACAAATCAAACATTGGTAAAAATACGGTAAGTTTACGAAAGTCTATGGAAATAATCAAAAAAATTTAAATTTTGATTAAAACTCTAGGATAAGTCAAAGTAAACAATAATCTACATTTAAACCACTTATATCAACTTTCTCAATATGTATCATATTAAACTACACTAGATAAACTTAATACAAGAATCTTAAAGCATACATAATACATAAAAATGCTTAATAAATGTTTAAAAACAAATACTTATGAAAGTTACCTCATATATACTTAATACCATAAAAAATACCTTGGTTCTTCAAAATCTTATTATTCAATCATTTTATATTCATAATGAATTTGTTGTCAAACTTGAGACCTTTTCCACAATACATCATTGTTTCAAGATATATGATTGTAATATATTAAGTATTTAGTAATATAGTAGTAATACTATGACACTGTATCAGGAATTTCATTGATGGATGTTATGAAATAAATATTGACTAAAGAATTCTTCGAAGCTATTAAAGGATGTAAGAATGACTTGGAAGACGTTTAGATAGTTGCTCTTTATATTATGTTGGAAGAGATGTATAATCGAATAGCGAACTCATATCTTATCTAGTTTGTTCACTTGGAGCATAAAAAGATGTGAACCTTGTCCCGTTACTTCCAATCTTATAGTTTGTTTGTCTAATAGAACCACCTTCATGAGAGCTATAATCATAAAGATCTTTGGGATCATGAATATTCAAAGAGTCAAGTGAATCTAATAAAGATCATTTTGTATTATTGTTCCAAGAGTCTTCATCTCATTGTTGACTATAACGAACTCTTCGTCGATAATGAATTTCTAATCGGACTCCATGATCCTCGTATTATATAGCATGTGTGAAGGCATACTCTTCTGTAAATGGACTAAATGACCATTAAGTCTCTCTCTATCCTTGTAACTCTTCTGTTGCAAGCAGAGTTTCATCTCCAATACCATCATCATCATCGTCCGGTGATTGTGCGATATCATCATATGTGTCACTGTCACCTCCTAAGTCCAAAATATTTCTACAAGAACGTCCTTATGAACTCATATATTCCTTTACATCGACGCTCATCTCACCAACTAATGAATACATAATTCATACATATTTAATTTCTCATATTTATTGATTATTATATATAAATAATGCTACTCAAAGTGTTTTGTGTAAATTATGCAAAAGCCTAGAATCTAGAAAGAGTTTAGGAAAATGAGGAAAAAAGAATTAATGTGCAAAAGAATTCAAATCTGAATTCAAATTCACAAGATACACAAAGATAAGAGTTACGAATTTTGCAACAAACACTCATATTCACATCAAGAATTCAAATTCATATTTTCATATCTGATTAAACATCAACAGAGGAGAGTAAATAATAGGAATAATAGATTAGCAAAATTCGATAAATATGGATGCCCACCAAATGCTGTTTGGAGGTGCTCATTTTGGAGATATTATGTTACGAAAAAATCTCAATCAATAGGAATATTATAAACTTGAAAGTTTTGTAATTAAAATTTGAGGACTTGTTTCTAACATGAGAAATGTCTTTATAAGTCTATAAAAAGATAATTGTTAGAGATCTAGATTCTCATTCGTTCTCCACCTAGAGTTGCACTCTAAAGTTAGCCTTTTCTCTTCCTTTTGTGCTAAGCTTCAAGAGATTTTTTATTGTAATTTCAGGTTTCATCAATAAAAATTCATTTTTTCCTTTAATTATGTCTTGTATTTCAATTTCTATCTTTAACTTTTTAGATTCTATTATTTCTATGTGCAACTATATTTTAAATTTAGGATTTAGATGAAGTTCATGAAAATTTTAGATGTTATGATTAAATCTCTTTCTATCCTCTCGTGTTTTAATGTCATGATTATTTAAACTAGATGTATATTATATGAATCTTTGTTATATTGATAAACATTGATGGGCTGATATTAATTACATCTTTTTTGTCTATATTTAGTTTAGTTTGTGTGTTTCTATTTACTACTTAATATTTTATGCTGCATTGTATATAAATTATATTTGTTAGGATAAAAGCGATTGAATTAAATTATTTAAATCTAAAAGAGATATAGAGAGTGGATTTAATCATACATCACTTACAAGAATTGATTCGAAAGCCCTAATTCTCTTATATTCTAAATTTTATCTTTATTTTAAATCAATCATCCTTGAATTATATCTATTTACTCAATCACTTTTCCTTGAATATCTAATAATTAATCTTTATTCTATTACTCTATTCTTTATGGGATTGATTTGTATTTACATACATACTACATAATACACTGTGCACTTGCAGTATATTAAAATTGACATCACCAGCAATTTTATGACATGGTCTACCGTTTTTTCATCCAAAACTATTTCTTCATTTTCTTGCAACCACTGAAGTATAAAATCATCTTCATCCTTATTCTAAATATATGCAAGATCTATTGGATCTAAATAATTTTTTATCTTCTCCTTCTTTGATACATTTCATTCTCAACTATTTAATGTAGTACACAAATACCAAGTCATTCAACCTTGCCATCCTCAGTTTGTTTCTTCTCTTTGTATAAATAAAGTTAAATATATTTCAACTTCATTCACAACCAGATGCTATTGTTGTTTGAGATAAAACATTTATGACAATATTCCTAATATTTAAAGCATCTGTTCCATTCAACATCCACAATTCACATAAAATATAATATTTAATAATTACCTATATTATTAAGTAATACTATGAAATAAAAGAAACAACATTAAAACATTACTTAGGATCATTATGTTACGAGAACGTATCGTGTGAGTCTCTCTAAATGACAAAAATTCATCCTTAAACTATTTTATTTTATTGAAAACTTGTACGTACACATTAACATTAGGCTTTAATTTTTTTATCACATTTTTAACAACTGTTAATAGTTTAGTACGGCTATCAAGTTGATGATTGTACTAAAATTGTGGATTCAAATAATATTATTAAATTGACAAATAAACTCATTCAATAAACAATTGTGTAAAAAATTAAATATAATGATAAAAAACATGCATGTACATCTTGAAATATTTACTAGTTTCATGTAAAGCATGAAGAAACATGTTGAATCATCTTTCATATATAATTTTAAAATGTCTTAGATGATCTATATGTTGCATCTACCATAGCATCTTTTATCAACCACGTAGCCTTATATAATAAACTCATGGTAGGCTTTTTATCACCATTTATCAATCGAAAGACTTTCAAAACGGGTTTCATAATATTTACTGTCTTTCAACAATTCTCTAAAAAATGTAGACTGTTCATAATTGAATTTACTTTCTTACCAATTACACTTTCACTCTCAAAGCATATGTACCACTATTGCGAATTGAACATATACTTAGTTTATTTTTTCGATTAAGTATACTTCAAAAAGTAATATATTTTATTACAAATCAAGTGACTTTTGAAGGAATCAAATTACTACCACAATACTCAAGTGACCTCGTAAAAGTTAATAAATATGAGTAATTGTAAATAAAATTGATTACAACCCTTATATCTCTTACTATTTTCTCCACCAATTTTGTTTTTTCAAAATCCTTAAGTATTAGATCAATACAATGAACTACACATGGTGTTCAATAGAATTCATACTTTTTCATAATCTTGAAACCAACCTTTTTAAAATTACTTCCAATGTAAGTAACAATCTACATCACATTTGTTGCTCCCATTTGTTTAATACCTTCTGTCATTTGATAGACAAAAAACATCAAAAGTATCAATGAACTTTAAGAAAATGATACGACTATCACAGTAAACTATAGAATTGATGATTTGTTTCCTTGTAATACTTGTCCAACTATATACATAATAGTTACTTTATAAGTTGGCTATTGTCGTTTCAATACATTAATGTAGATTTCTAATTCTTCTTACTACGTTTTAAGGTACGTGCTCTTGATCTCATGCTCGATTAGTGCTTTTACTCCAATATATTCTTTTACCGTAACATCTAGCATATGTTGTAGATAAAGTTCCTTTGCTATATTTACAAGGATAATATTAAAAAGCATATATTTCACTACAGCTAGATCGATATTTTTCCTAAAATTTCCAAACATACTTTTAATGGTCTTTAGCTTTGTAACTTCTTTTCTAACTGTAACTGCATCGCAATTGTCATATCTTATGAACATTACCTTTATCCATGTACTTTGATTGTCACTGCCACTTCTCCTATAAGTTTGAGATACTATCCATCTCATAGAATATTTGAATTTGTTCTCTATATCATTCTTCATTTTTAAACTCCATTATTACTCTTTTATACATTTCTCTATCTTCTAGAGTATCACAATCTATAGAATAAACCATATCATCGTCTGAGTCTGATATAGGAATAGCATGAGAAATATCTTCATTGAAAAAAATATTATTGAACCTTTATTGTCTTCTATTCTTCTCACTTTTTTTTTACTTTAGTGTTCTTTAATAACTCTCTCATTTGAGTAGAAACAGTAGATAGACATGATTTATACTTAACTACATTATTGTATCCATCAACAAGATGTTACTTTAATCTTGTTATTCCTTCGCTCATCATTTTCTTATCGTAGTATTTGCATTGTGTTTTTTGTCTATCATTATAGACAGGATATGCATGCAATTAACTTAGATTAAGTGTGTTTTCATTATTACAACTTCTACTACTTTCTGATTCTGATGAATTTGATATTATGAAAGTTGAAAAATAAATATAAATATCATTAATTAAATAAAATAATATATTTCAAATATTTTCTAATTTTCTACATTTTTAGCTATTTTTTACAATTATTCTTGATTTTCTTTCAATTTTTCCCCTATTTTTTAATTATTTACGAAACATTCTCGTTTTTTTGAATTATAAATATTTTATTTTTTTTATTTAATTACTAATTTTACTCTTTTTTAATAAATTTATAGAATTATTAGGTTAGGTTTATGAATTATTATGTCAGATATATATAATATTAAGCTATTAACATCAAAACACAAAAAAAAACATTAAAAACCTAAGATCTATGTGTTATTAGGTTAAATTTATGTAACATTAAGTTATTAACATCAAAACACACAAAAAAAAACATGAAAAAAAAACCTAAGACTTATGTTTTATTAGGTTAAATCTATGTAATATTGAATTATTAGCATCAAAACACAAAAAAACCATGAAAAAAATACCTAAGATCTATGTATTATTAAGTAAAGTCTACTTATTATTATGTTAAATCTAAGACTATCATAAATCTACATGAAAAGTTCAAAACACAAACACAAAAAATAAACAAAAAAAAATTCTATATAAAAATCAAGTATTATATCTTAAGGAGGAATACAATCTAAGAGAAATTAAAGAGAGAGGAGTATAGGCCATTGTTTGTAACAGAGGAGAGGAGAAATGCACAGGAAGAGAGTGCAAAAAAGAAAAAGATACAAAAATGTTGTTGCTTCGTATGTGTCGGTTCTTATAATAGATATGTCAACGACTCAATGTCCAACTTAGTATAAAATTTACATAGAGTCAATCAACACGTTTGACTCGTGTCAACATCTAAGTCGAACATATGATACTTTGTGATATATCTATGCTTATTGTGTTGCTCAGCTCCCATTCTCACACGTGTCAGTAATATTTCGCCGACACGTGTCGATGATAAATACCATGCATGAAGTGTACTTAAAAAGACGTAAACTGTCCTTATATATACAAGAACAGTACTGTAAACAGAGAAGGGATAATTTACCTCGGCAAGTGCTACAAACTTCAAACAGAAATCCTTGAAGTACAATCTGCTGACTAGTAGATTTTACGTAAAGAGCGCTTCTAACTTTCCCTGCAAGACACAAAAGGATAACCGATTAGCCAATCTTCTTTACCTTTTCGTTGTGGTAAGCAATAATTTATGTCAAATAGTTTCACCCAATAACACTTCATATTCAAAAACTTTGTGAATGAGATTGAAAGTCGCATCATTTCAACCAGAACGATAAAATTGCACACTTTGATCATTTAAGATACCTGCCCAATTCAAATCCAAGTAATGTTAAATTAGGAATATATTTGCCAATTTCATCAGTGGAGGAAGAAGAAGGATTCTTTGCAGAAGTGAAATACTACGTTTGGTAACCATGTAATAGAAAATAGAAGTTTATGGCATCAAAATAGAAGGATGTTCTGTGACAAAAGGGAAGTAGCATACCATAACTAGTAAAGATACCTTGCACTATAACCATCATTTATTCCAATCCTGCAACATATCTCCAATTTGGAGAAGTATAAATATTGGGAATAGTTTACACAAGGGGTCAACCAAAATGCCCCGGCAAAACATTTTAGTTTATAGCATAGCAACCCCCTAGATTACTTCAAACATATGAAGTCTCTGGTGAACAAAACACTTTTACTTAAGTGATCTTTCTTCGCTTTCCTCATTATGTTTCTCGACTTTCAAGAATAATCACACATAAGTATTTATCTTGTAAAGATCATAGGCAAGCTTAGCAAGTTAAATGCTGGTAGCTTCTCATCTAAAATGTAGGGAAATTTCTGATCTCAAAGTCTGACTGGTGATCGGATATAGGGTATAACATTCCTGCTCGGTATCCTGCAATTGTTCTGCTAGAAAGAAAAACATATTTCAAACCTGAATTTGCTGAACCATGTTCAGGATTTCTTTCCTTGCAGGTGGATAAGAGCTTTACAGCTTCTTAGTTTTATACAGAATGAGCTCATCAGAGCTTATTTTCTTTTGTGCTTAATTATGACCTCATCCAAAATTTATGCCTTATCACATTCCCTGGAGCCCCCAAGAAACCTTGACCTTAGGCAGCACAACGCTTTTCCAGCCATCCAGAATTATGATGCAATGATGGAGTTGGTGCCTTTTTTAATTGTAAACATTAATCTCCAATAACAAATCATACCTGTTATTTCACTTCAATAAGACTATATCCAGGCTCTTTTATCAATCCCATTACTTCCATATCAGATCTCACCCTGTAGGAATCTGTCCACCTTCCAGCCGCAGCATAGATGTTAGAGAGTATAATAAATGATCTGGAACTACTAGGTTCGGATTGGGACAGACACCCTGCGATTTCTTCTCCAAGCTCAATATTGCCAAGGGAGCTACATGCACCAAGCAGTGACTCAAGCATGCTGGGAGTTGTAGAAGGATTTCTCTTAACAATGTCATATGCCTCATGGAGATGGCCTGTCCTACTGAAAAGATCAACCATACAAGACAAGTGTTCTCTCCTTGGAACCATGTGATGTTCTTCTCTCATGGATCTAAAAATATTTCTGCCCTGTTCAACCAGAGCTGCATGGCTGCAAGCTGATAGCACACCAAGAAATACAACATCATCCAGCTCTATCCCAGCTTCCTTCATCTCAGAAAACAGAGACACAGCAGCTTCACCATTACCATGCATGCCATACCCATTTATCATCGCACTCCATGTGATGGAATCCTTTTCACTCGTTAAATTGAATATATCTCTTGCCAATGATATGCTTCCACACCTAGCATGCATGTTAATCATTGAATTACAGATAGCAGTAGCCCTTCCAAATCCTTTCTTCACAACATAACCAGTTATATTCATTGCAAGCTCTAAGCTGCCTAGCTGGGAACAAGCAGAGATTAAGTTTAAAACTGTCACATGGTCAGGCTCCATTTTCAATTCAAGCATTTCTCTGAAATTAATAACTGCTCTTTCAACATGTCTACTCTGGGTATATATGGACAACATAGCATTCCAGACAACAACGTTTCTTTTATCCGCAATCTCAAAAAGCAAAAGACATGAGTTCACATTTTCAAATTTAGAATACATAGACATGATTGATGTAAGAAGGGAATCCTCAAGGAAATTGAAATTTCTTATAGCATATCCATGAATAGACTTACCTAACATCTGGCTTGTGCATGTGGATAATATGTTTAGAAGAGTTATGAAATTTGGTCTCTCACCATATAATATCATTTGATTAAAAAGGACCATGACCTCTTTATCAAATTTATGATTTCGGAATCCAGTCATGAGAACATTCCAAGACACCACATCTTTGTAGATCATGCTATTGAAAAGCAAGTAACCAGCCTCCAAATCATCACAGTTCATATACATATTTATAAGTGCATTGACAAGAGAGATATCTAAACAATATCCAACACTAATTGCATGAGCATGAAAAGACATCCCCACTATAAGATCGTCAACCCGGTCGAAAACAGGGAGAATGCAGATCATGGTAACAATGTCAAAGCTGATATGTTCTATTTGCATTTGGCTAAACAAAGAAATTGATGTCAGGAAGTTGCCAAGCTGAACAGATCCAGATATTAAAGTATTCCAAGAACTCAAGTTTTTCTCAAGCATATTATTAAACAACTCAATGGAGACAGATAACTGAGCACAGCTAACATACAAGGCCATGAGTCCATTCATCACGTTAGGATTGGATTCAAACCCATTTCTCAGGATAAAGGCATGAGCTGACCTGCCAAGTTGCAAATCTTTCAACTTGCTGCATGCAGAAAGTACACTAATTATAGATATAGAATCTGGCCTCACACCCACATGTTGCATTTGATGGAATGCATCCAAAGTCGCAAAGAACTGTCCATTAAGAACGAAGCCAGAAATCATAGAATTCCATGAGAGAAGGTTCTTCACAGGCATCGAGTTGAACAAAAAATGAGCTGCATCTATAACACCCAGTTTGGCATACATCGACAACAGAGAAGTGATGGCAGGGATTTTATCCATAAACCCAACTTTGATGCCACTGGCATGCACAGATTCACCACATCGAGGGCTCAAAAGATTACCACAACATGGCAGCACAGACACCAAAGTGACTAAAGTAGGCTTCATGCTCTCATGCTGCATCTTCTGGAAAATTTCAAATGCCTCTACAAACTTCCCATTCTGTGCATGTGCGGAAATTATCGCATTCCAAGCAACAACATCTCTGTCAGACGACTTCTCAAACAAAACTTTAGCTGCCGACAGATCCTCACAACAAGCATACATTGAAATCAGTGTAGGTATCAAGGACTGCATATTCAAAGTTCCAAATTTAAAAGCTAAACCATGCAATGATCTACAAGTGCTCAATGCTCCAATCCTTGCACACACAGGGATAACACTGACAAACGTGCTAGCATCAGGCGTCAAACCACAAAACAAAATCTCGCGAAAAGTCTCAAATGCTTCCTTATCAAGCCCATTAGAAGAAAACCCAGATAGAAAAGCATTCCAAGAGACCAAATCTCTATGAGGCATTCCATCAAACACCTTCCTGAAGTGCATCACGCAACCAGATTTAGCATACATGTCCATGAGAGCGGTCTGCACCACAACATTACACTCAAACCCAGTTCTCAGAACTCGGCAATGTGCCTCTTTTCCAAGAAACGGAGCAGAAATGGCACCGCAGGCCTTGATCACAAAGGGAAAGGTGAAGTTATCAGAACTGCACCGATGGCAACGAAACAAAGAAGTGTGCTGCAGCTCAGCATAGAAGGACAAGAGATCACCATAGAGTTCGTGGTCGGAGAGGCACCTGACCGTCAAATTCAACAACGCCAAGTTGGGTTTTTCAACGGTGCGGTATGCCCAAATCGCCGAGTCCGGATGACCCAACTGGATGTAGCTACGTATCAGCTCCCCAACCAGAGCCCCGCGTTCTGTTGCCGTCAGTTCTCCATTAACGGTGAGGAGCGAGTGTAGCTTCTTGAGGGATATGGTACTGCTGCAGTTCTGCAGGAAGTGAACGAATCTGATGGAGTCAGGAGAAGTTGAGAAGTTTCTGCTGGCAAGGGATGGTTTGCTGAGAGGGAGGTGGGGGAAGTGAAGCTTGAGGTGGCGGCCATGTTTGGGTGGCAGTAGAGAGCTTTGAGGGGAAGGAGGGAAGACGATATGAAAGAGACGACGACAAGGAGCCATTGTTTTTTCCCAGACTTAAAGCATTCACTGGCATGGGTGCTATTTTTTCTCGACTCCTTTTGGTGAACTCGAATTCTTGTACGGCGACACAAATACACGGTTCGTGGGATTCACGGTATATCTCTACTTTATAAAATATTTTCGACGGTTGAAATTGATTCGTATATATAAAGATTTTTCCCATTTTCTAAAATATAACGACCTTGATCGGCACATATATAATAAATCATATAAATCTTTTTTTTTAAATACTGATCCTAAATCAAATACCAAAACATTAATAATAGTAATCAATGTAGAAAATGACAAAAGATCCTCGATGTATGATTGAACGACTTATCTATTTGCATTATCAAAAAAACCATTTTCTAATCTGACTCAGGAGACTACACTTTATGCATCAATTAAATTGTCTTAATTTAGTGCTAAAGCTTGATTTTGAAAAAGTTTTTGATAATATCAATTAGGTTTTCTAATCAAAACTTTGAGTGACCTTGGTTGTGGGGATATTTGGATTTTTTGGATAAAAATTTGTATATCCTCAGTTAAATACTCAATTTTGGTCAATGATTCGTTAAAAGGATACTTTGAGGCATCTAATTGATTGAGGTAGGGAGATCCACTCTCTCCTTTACACTTTATTATTGCAACCCATGTCCTAAACAGAATGTTTGATTTAAGAATCCAAAATAATTTGGTATCTGATATTCAGTTCCCTAGAGAATGTCCAATGGTAACAAACATTTAATCTGTTGATAATAGAATTTTGGTCTTATCTCTTGGGAAAGATAGTGTCATTAATGTGAAAAGGATTCTTGCATATTTTCAAACTTATTCTAGCCTAAAGATCTTAAGTTGCATTTGGAAACACTTTTTCTTATGCAACTTATTGAGAAAAGCTGGCTTTTTGTTAAGCTGTACTTTTTGTAGCGTTTATGGAGATAAAGAAAAGCTTGCTTGGTTTGTATGTCTAATAAGCATTTATGAGTTAATCAAAGGACTATGTAGCCCTCGTCATTGTCCCCAACTACTGCCTACTTGTTGCTACATCATCGTCGTTGACCACCACTGCCAACATTGCTCACCTCATCTGTCGCCGCCGCAGTCGTCGTCGGCCCACCATCGTCGTCATCGTTAACCATCACTACCACTAGGGGTGGGCACCCAAACCGCCCAAACCGGTTAACCAAACCGAACCGAACCATTTTTAGCGGTTCGGTTCGGTTTTTCAAATTTAATGGTCTGGTTCGGTTTGAAATATCTCCAAACCGATCATTATGGTTCGATTTGTGGTTTTAAGGGTGGTTTAACCGAACCGAATATAATATATATATATTAGTTATTAAATATTTAAAATATATAAATATATTATATATATAAGTAGGCATTTAGGGTTCGACGCCTTAATCCTTTTTTCTTCCCCATTCGCGAGTTGGAGACTTGGGGCCGCCTGCTGAGTGCTGCCCTTCTCTGGTTCTCCCCCACGTCGCCGCCCGCTGAATTGCTGATCTCGCCTCTTCCTCCATGTCGCCGCCTCTTCTCTGGTTCTTCTCCCATTTGTGAGTGTTGCCCGAGCCTCAGACCGTCGTCATCCTCCTCCCATCCTCAGACCGCCGCTCCCTCCCTCTGGTAACACAGTGGTCAGTGAAACTTAATCGAGCTGGGACTTTGCAAAACCATGCTTAATTTTAGGGTTTTATCTTTGCTTGTCCTTACGCCCCATCTTGTCATGCCAGTATTTTGATTTCCTCTGTCTGAGCTTGTAATGTGCCTTGCAATTTGAATGTGACCGATTCTTCATGAAAGAGAAGCAAGGATGGAAAGCCTCCTCACCCTTCTTCATGAACATCGTCAGTTTTGATGTCACCGCATGAAG
>JAMKQA010024128.1:0-60988 GCA_024699735.1 Posidonia australis
CAAGAATAGAATTGAGTCAAGCAACTGGGGGGGGGGGGGGAATTCTCTAGATAATTAATCCCATATGTCTGAGTAAACCCTATTACAATGAGTCAGGGCCTTATAACGCTGAGTGCTTCCATCTGGCTGGTATTTGTCTGTGAGGACCCATCTATGAGCAGCTATATCCATGTGTGTGGGAGCAAGCACTAAGGGTTTCAGTAGCAAATGTTGTTTTTGAAGGACAGACATAACGTTAGGGTAGTGAAATACTGAAATGTGCATTTTAAATGTCGGGTATCAAATAATGTTTGCGATAATATGAATTTTAGTGACTAAGCTATGAAATTGAATTTCTTTGATTTTCCACTAGTGTTCAGAAGCTATACACAGCTATATTATATATTTTCCTTACTATCATAATTTATTCATGCTACTCAGTTCACATTCCAATCATATTCTGCTGAGGATGATGACTATGAGGGACACGATTATAGCTTGTCTTGCGAGCTCTCTGCTGTCCGTATTGTCTTTCTTTACCGATTTGTCCAAGAGGTAGGTGCACTTATTTGAAAATTATTAAGAATTTTTTTCTTGAATTACCCAGATGGATTTGTGGTTTGATGCTTCTTTTGTTATTAGTACTTTTGCATTGTGTTGGTTATTAATTTCTCTTTTCACCTTCTCAAAAGATATAGTACTGTTATGTCTATTGGCCTATAGATACCGTGTAAAATGTATATTGGCCCGCTGGCCACTGATTTTCAGTTTTTGCTATGTCTAAGCTTATGCTTTCATTGACATTCAGATAATGGCATACTTCATGGAACTTGCAACTCCACACACAGAGGAGGTGATAAAGTTGGTTGATAAAGTTGGTGGTTTCGAAAGGTTGATCCAAAAGTATGAGGTGGATGGTGCCACCTCCTTGAAACTTGACCTGGCATTGGACTCTCCTGTGATAATTGTTCCTTATAATACAATGAGCAAAAAGTATGTTGTGTTTTCTTCTTTAAGCTAGTTGATTATTGGTTTTTTAGTTTCAATCTTGCTTGAACATCTTCATCTGATTCCTATAATACTGATTGTTTATTTTTACATTATCACTTGTGGAAGTTTGTGCTTGAATGATTTTTATTTAAAGACTTCTTTTCTTACATTAATTGAAATATTTTCTCTTCACTTAATATTTTGGTCCTTTTTAGTTCTATATATTCTTCACATCCTTTTTGCTTCTTAATTTATGTATATCTTATACTTTATAAAGAGCAATATAACATTTGTTACAACACTGTCACGACCATAACATGACAATGGCAATATAAAGTGCAACTTTCCCTATAAAACATTGTAAACTTTTAGTTTTCTTGTAATCATTATCATTGTTATTATTATTATTGTTATTGTTATTGTTATTATTATTGTTGTTGTTGTTGTTGTTGCTATTGTTGTTGTTGTTATTGTTGTTATTATTATTGTTGTTGTTGTTATTTTTATTGTTATTATTATTATTCTTGTTATTATTATTATTATTGTTATTATTATTATTAGTATTGTTATTATTATTGTTATTGTTGTTATTATTATTTATTATTATTATTGTTATTATATTATTATTGTTATTATTATTATTGTTATTATATTATTATTGTTATCATTATTATTGTTGCTACTATTACTGCTGCTGTTGTTGTTGTCGTCATCATTATTATTACTATTTGAAGGAACAAAGATCAAATTGCTTCGATAATATAAAGTTACATTTAAATTTGCATGTCTATCATTATTGATTTGCCTCAAACTACCGAATAAGGAAAACAAAGTGGGTGGTGGGAGCTTCCCTGCAGTGCACAAAATTGTTTTGTGCGAGAATTTATGGAGGGATATTGTTTGGCCGAGCTGTGTATGCTGCTTACTTTGAAGAAGCCTCATGTGGGCCTCCAAAAAAAAAGGAAAGTTATACATTTTCTTTATCAGACTCTTAAATCGTGCATACATTTCCTGGCTCTGCCAGTGCCACATCTCATTACCTTTGCATCCATAACCCCCCACTGCATTCCCGACATGATCGTCCACCTCCCTTAGGTGATGTCCTGCCAGTTGCCATAGTTACCACCTTCCTCGAGTCACTACAACTATTTACAATGTTTCCTGTGACAGTTGACCTACATCTTATTCTTGAAGGACCATGACTGACACCAACCTGAAGTACTACATGTTTATTATCAATGACCTTCATAATTTTTGAATTTAATTAAATATCTGAGTCATTTATTCTTCGTGGTTGACATGGAAATGTTGAATATATTAAATATTATTCTGCTTAGTTTTGATACTTGAAAAGGGTCTGAGTTCTTTTTCACATATCAGTATTGTAAGATGTATTTTTGGTTAGTTTACTGATTGACTGGTGATATTGAGAAACTGGCTGAACTTGTATTTAGCTGCAAAAAAATTATTTATTATGGCTGTCTGTTTCGACAGTTTTATGCAACTTGATCTCGGGCAATTACGAGTGAGTAATAGTTTCAGTTGGCATGATGGAGAACCCAAAGATCCTTCTGCCGTACATCTCGATATTCTTTGTGCTGAGGTAAATTCTTTTCAGGTTTCTTTTTTTTCCTTTATTCTTTATTTTTTTTAGTGGTATCTTTTCAGGTTTCGTTATTAGTTTGAGCCTTCCTTTTTTGTAACATTTTCTTGTACTTGCACATTGCAGATACATGGTATTAATATGGCTGTAGGAATTGATGGTGTTCTAGGAAAACCAATGATTAGAGAAGGTCAAGGGCTTGAGTTTCTTGTACGTCGCAGTTTGAGGGATGTTTTTCAGAAGGTTCCAACTGTTTCTGTTGAAATTAAGGTAAAGATCCAGTTCTTTAGGGAGTTATTTTAGCAAATAATGGGACATTTATACTCGATGAGGTTGAGAGCCTTTGCTTTCCTTACCAACTATACTCCTCACCTGTTTGTTTTCATGGGGACTATTTTATAAACTTCTGTTTTAAACTTCAAAGCCATTATAGTTGCTGCTGTTTCGGTTCATAGTCTCAGTGTGGTTAAATACAAGCAACAGATACATGTAACCTTTGATTAGTAATGTCATTCAGTTCATGCTACGCCTGCTTTGTAATGACACTAATTGAAATAAAAGCCATCACGATAGCATCTTCATCCTCCAATCCATCGGTGAAAGCTTTGGTCAGTTATGTGATTAAGAAACAAATTGGTTGAAGCTATGCCTGTTTTGTAGGCATAATGAAGTTGATTTAAGTTTTAATTTATACAATTATAATTCCACCTTCAACATGCCTCTAGAGTTAAGTTTTAAGTTGAGATCAGCACAATGTAATTTTTAAATTAAATAAGTAAAATTTTGCTTACAACAGGGTACAAGACAAATGCAGGCAGACTAGGAAGGTGCAACTCACCATAGAGAAGCGGCATCCTGAATATATATCTATATATATATATATATATATATATATATATATATAATGAATTGAGAATGAAGTAAAAATTTGTTCGATGAACTAATGACACAGGAAATAAAAAAACTTGTGGATTTTAAGGCATTGTCCTGAATAAGTGATTTGCTTGATGGTAGGTGGGAAAAAAAGACAAAAAGAGGAAGTGCAACTTACAATAGTAAAAAAGGACACCTGAAAATTGATCGACAGGAATCTCGATGAAATATGTTATAAAATGTTATACAGAAACTTACCCGAAAGGCAATAAGAATCTTTTAAGTAACTGAAATTCTTATTAAAGAAAATGGATGGCTGATATTATAAGCAAAAAGAGTTTCTGTAGGAGGAAACGGGTGGTGTGGTATATGCACCCTCGTGCAATTTGATGGCTTAGGTGATTGGAAAGGAACAAGAAAAATTTTCGAGGAGAGCAGAGTGATCATAAACGACTAAAAGGCGGAAGGAAAAGGTGCTTGGTGGGGTATTGAGTGGTCTTCATCTTTGCCGGATAGTGATGTTGTCACTGATGCATCATTAAAATAGCTGCTTGGCTTGAGCTGCTTGTGTCCTTGTGATGGATGTCCATCTCTTATGGATGTTTTTTGTCATTGCTTTTTATTTCCCCTGTTCGTTTTTTGGAAATTTTGTTTGTTGTCTTTGTTAATTTTCAAACATCTTGATAGGACTTGTTTCTGTTTCCATTTGGTTGCTTCCAACTCTTTTTTTTCTTCTGATTTTCAATAAAAAGTTCTCATTACCGCTCAAAAAGAAAGGTATTTACTATCTAGTGATTTTATTCTTGTTCTAGGCATTGGTAACTTGCACTTCCCAAAATATTGTGAAATGCTTTTCTAAAGTCTTGGAAGTAGGTGTCTTAATTGTTGGGGAGTTTCAGCACCTGTAGCTTTATGCATTGGCTTGGTTATGTATCCATAATCTGATACTAAAACGTGTGTGCAGATATTTGATGTCTGGAAAAAATGGTGACAGTGAATTATTATAGTTTGAACTGGACAACTGAACAGATCTTCATTTGCCATGCTCTGTGTTCTTATTTTGGAAAAAAAGATGACCCAATGTTGGGCTTTGATGCAGTTCTTACTTCTCTTTTTCTACTGAAATGGCTTATTTCATATTTGATGATCGTCTTTTTTCAAAAAAAAAAAAAACTTTTTGTTGATTTACATTTGCAAACAATTGCTAGATTTTTCTGTTGCAAAATATAGTTACTAAGTTAGGCTGTCATCTGGTTCACAAGTTTGTGGAGTAACTTCAATTTCTCTGCTTTTTGTCATACTTAATTACATTGTCTATAATCTATTACCTAGCAATTCCCCTTTCAGTTTGTTAAGAATTAAAAGTTTTGTTTGTTTTGGAATTTTGTATGCAGATTGGTCTATTACATTGTGTAATGTCAGACAAGGAGTATAGTATAATTCTTGACTGTGCATACACAAATATATCAGAAGAACCAAAAATACCTCCAAGTTTTCGGATCAGTAATTTCGCTTCAAAGGAATCAATACGCATGCTAGCTGATAGAGTCAATTTTAATAGTCAAATGCTGCTGTCCCATACTGTTGCTGTAGTGGCCGTTGAGATTCAGCATGTGTTGCTTGAGCTGTGTAATGGGCTTCATGAGGAGTCACCGTTGGCACAAATTTCTGTAAGTTGGTATATCATGAATTCATGCAAGCAATTTTTAATTGCTGCTTCACAGATTATTATTTTCTTTGGAATTCCATCCGGATTTTTTAAAATTTTTTGTAAGTTAATCATCTTTTGCCAGAATCCTAGAGTTAAATCATATTCTGGTCTTCATATGGATAGACAGGCAAATTTTGTTTAATATGTAACCATTTTTCTTTCAGAAACAAACCATTTTTTTTTTAATATTTTGCATGTTTCTGTTTGCAGCTAGAAGGCCTCTGGGTATCATATCGATACTCTTCACTTTCTGAAGCAGACTTATATGTTACTATTCCCAAATTTTCAATTCTGGATATTCGTCCTGATACCAAACCTGAAATGCAATTGATGCTTGGATCATCTTCTGATGTTCCTAAAGAAGGTTCTTGCAACTATTATCATTTCAGTGAAACTTGTTCTATGACTTCTTCTGCAAGTGATATGAATGCTTCCAATTTAACCATGCTAATAATGGACTATCGTTGGCGTTCTTCTTCTCAATCTATTGTGATTCGTCTGCAGCAACCACGTGTCCTTGTTGTTCTGGACTTTCTTCTTGCTGTGGCTGAATTTTTTGTGCCTGCTTTGCGTACAATAACAGGGAGAGACGAGACAATTGACCCCAAAAATGATCCATTAGCTAGAAATGATAACATAACACTGGTCGAACCCATTCACATGCAAAGAACTGATGTGGTAATACTGTCACCAAGAAGAAAACTGATTGTTGATAGTCCTGGCTTTCAAGAAGTCATATATGATGGTTGTGGGGGAACAATACATTTGACTGAATGTGAAGTCAATGAGCATCCATCATCAGGATGGGATTCTTTGATCATTATTATTGGGAGTGGTAAGAGGCTACGGTTTAGGAATGTTAAAATTGAGGTAATGAGTACCTTATTGCTAATACTTGTTAGGATCCTTTATTCCACGTCATATCATCTTTTCAGTAATTCCTTTAGTATGTTTTGCTTAAATTGTACTTCCATTGACACCATATCAATGATGTTTATACTTGTGTTGTATACCTATTTATTTTTCTTTCTTACTGAAGTACTTTCGTTTTATCATCAGAATGGTTCTCTGTTGTCAAAGTGTACATACCTTGATTGTGATAGTAGTTACTCCATCTCTAAAGAGGATAGCGTTGAAATTTCACTAAAAGGTAATTATCTTGGTGATATTCGTACTGAGAAGTTGGATGGCGACCGTCAGGGATCTATGAAGGATATGGATGGTCAAAAACTAAATTCTAATGCAGCACTGAGGCAGATACACAATTTTTCATTTGATTCTCAGGTCAACTTTTCTTTACTATGTAGTTTGCAGTTTTTTCTGCTGTCATCTATTTCAACCTCTTGGTGAAAAATAGGTTTTTTTTTCCTAGGATCACTTGGGAAAAAGTTTTATTATATCTTTTCTTTACCTCCACCCTCAGCATGATTAAGTTTTTTGCACTTTGTTCCTTATGGTAAGGATTAAATAAGCATTTCAAATTTGTCATTTTCTCTTGTTTGTCCAACAAATTATGCTGCTTCTTCGTAATTGCTAAGACTGCAGTAAATTCAATGAAATTTGGAGAAGCACAACCTACAGATTGGTCATTTGAGAATTGAGATAGAGATGTGGAATTGTTGACTAAGTTGAAAACAGGTAGGTCACTTGGATATGGAGGACCCGAACTGAGTTTGCATACCTATTTCGTACAGGAAAGCACCTTAGTTATAATGTAACGCCCTGTCACACACGGGCTAGTGGAAGCACGTATCTGTGAGTGCTCATAGGAGACAAGATCATTATTATACATAGTCATGAAAATTCGTAAAATTAAATATTTAATCTGAATCTCTTCATAAGGCTTCTTTGGTTCTGTGTACGGTTGCATTTTTCCAACAAACAAGCCTCAAATTTTGCTCTTCAATACCTACAATAGATATTAACATTACTGTTGAATTTGGTGAAAACTTAGTGGGCCATAAACAAACATACACAAATATCCTTAAAAGAAAACTATCATGATAAATCATATAGAAAGAAAAAACATTTCTTCTTTCTTAATAACTGTATCATCTTTTTGATTATGTTCAGCATCACAGTTTTAAAACTTCAATTCATGTTCAAGTATTCTCTCTTTGTTATTGAGCACTTCAATTAGTCTTTTACCATTCATTAGTGAATCCCAATTAAGGACCACCTACTGCTGGCGCAGGTGGTCTTACAACTAGCATATGTATGACCCACCTTCACCCTTGACTTACATTTTGTTAACGTAATAAATTCTTTCATCATCTCTTTGTGGATGCCTTATATGCTAATTGAGTCATACATATATAGATGTCACAGACATCATGGGCTAATCCTTACTACATGATCCATTGATCTAACACTGTCCTCATCGAGCTAACCTTATTGGACTAATCGTTACTTACATTCATCTTCTTTTCTTCCTAATGTTTCTTTCTTATCTTTCGTTCTTCCTCTCTTCTTTCATGTTTCTTTCTTGCTCTTTTTCTCTCTTTTTTTAATCTAACCACTTATTTATAGGAAGGGGATGACAGTTTTTGTATCTAAAATTCGAAACATAAATATCTATTTTATCTCAATTTTTAAACTCAAACAAAAATCTGAATTTATAATTTCTCAAATTTAAAACATCCCTATAATTTAAATATCCTTCTTCAACATTGAGGCTTGTGGCATTATCTCTCAGTCAAAGCCATCTGTTTTGTGACATTGTTGTCTTGGTCATCTGTCACTTTAAAAACTCTAACAAGTTCTTCCATGGTTGTCCATGTCATCCTTTGATTGTCACTCCTGTCAATTGGGTAAATATCATCGTATTACCTACAAGCGTCAATAGTTAGTGTCCAGTCAAAATTTGTTTTGATTTGGTTCATTGTGATGTCTGGGGTTCAAGTCGTGTTTAGTCTGTGTTGGATCATAAATATTACATTGTGTTTGTTAATGACCATTCTTGTATGTCATGGGTGTACTTGTTGACAGATCGTCTTCAAGTTATGCCTGTAGTTCAACAGTTTCTAACAAAATTAAAAAATTAGCTCTTTGTTACTTTAAAATTTTTGCGAATCGACATTGCACTAGTCTCTTTGTGGATCATTAGAGATAATACATCAGACTACATGTCTACATACTTCATAACAAAATAGTGTGGTAGAAAGGAAAAATCGACATATCCTGGATGTTGCTTGCACCATAATGTTGCAAATGGAAGTATCTTGTGGTCTAATTCCATTCTCACTGCTGCCTTTCTAATAAATAGGATGCCATCCTCGCCCTTAGGTGGTGAGATATCTCTATGATGACTCCATTCTGAATTTGAGATATTCTCTTTGCTATCA
Organism: Posidonia australis; assembly: GCA_024699735.1. Classification (NCBI taxonomy): domain Eukaryota; kingdom Viridiplantae; phylum Streptophyta; class Magnoliopsida; order Alismatales; family Posidoniaceae; genus Posidonia; species Posidonia australis. The sequence continues at coordinate 8,501 of JAMKQA010024128.1, forward strand.
CGGGTATTTAGGTGTATCACCTTTGTACAAGATTTGTCTCATTGTCTTGACAAATTGTCTTCTTAGTCTATCAAATGTGTCTTTATTGGGTAATCTTGCACACAAAAAGGGTACCGTTGCTTTCATTCTCCCACTAGGAGATGTTATGTGTCTATTGACGTTACTTTCTTTGAGTCTCAAGCATATTTTGAATCGAGTGACATACAATCCGAATGTGTCCTGTTGCCTACTTCTGTCCCTCTAGATGAGCACTCTGACAGTGTAAATAATTATGAACATCGTCCATTGTAGATTTATCATCGCTGTCAGTAGTCACGTCTGTCTCCTATGACTGAACCATCCTCAACCACGACTACAGATCCAACCATCCCTGACTCTAGCACATCAGACGTGACCTGTCTATTACATTACGAAAGGGTAAAAGGTCCTCAACTATCTATCGAATTTCTATTTTGTTTTATGATAACCTTCGTAGTTTTATCTTGTCTATTTCTTCTGAGTCTATACCCAAGAACTACCAAGAAGTTATTTAAATCCCACACTGGAAAGCAACTATAGATGAGGAAATAGAAGCTTTACAATTACGTGGTACATGGAAAATAATGACCTGTACTGTAGAAACAAGCATAGTTATTTACAGATGGACGTATGTTGTGAAGTACAAATCAGATGGCTCAGTGGATCACTACAAGGCTCGTTTAGTGGTTTATGGCTTCTCACAGACATATGGGGTTGACTATGCTGAGACTTTTATACAAGTAGCTTGCCTTAATTCCATCAGAGTGCTATTGTCTGTGGTAATTAGTTAGTCATGGGAGCTATTTCAAATAGATATCAAGAATGTTTTCTTGTATGGTGACTTGACAGAGTAGGTTTTTTTTGAGCAACCTCCAGAGTATGTTACTGTAACGATCCCCAAGTCGTTATCCTTTAGCATAGCTATAAATTTTTTATCAATTACATTAGCTATGAAAATAAATCCAACAATAAACAACATAAATAAAAATACTATTCACTGAGTCAAATTCAGCTAATCACTTGCCTAGGATGCTTGATGTGTAGTCGGATGGTTCCAACTTTATGTGCATTAACAAGCTCTTATTTCTATCCTGTACCTGCGAAAAACATGAAAATAAACACACGTGAGTGACTATTGAAAGATCACTTAGCACACGCTCCACCTAACACACACGCAACTTTGGCATCTCTCTTGGAAGCCACAACACTACAATTGGAAATTTACTATTGCCCAACAAACAACGAATTTCTTTTAAAATCATGTCTTTAAAATCATATTCTTCTCTTTCTTTTCAAAACCACATGCATACTTTTCAAAATTTTTATGCACACTTGAAATGGCTACTTTTGCTAAATCAAGTCCAAAATTACTTACATCTACTGAAGTCATATCAAACACAGAGTCTTTGCTCCAAAACCATATGAAATCTATATTTCAAAAATTATTACACCACTCATAGACGCAAACAACAGTGATCACAAACAAGCACTAGCCACAAACAATTGTCAAAGATTCTAAATCCAATCTCTACTGCACTGCCATGGATAAACACAACTTGCCTGTCTTGGCATCCTTACTTCCTCGATAGGATCCTCAACACAACTAACATCAGCCACAAGTAGTACATCGAAGTACAACCAACGGTATCAGTACTACCACGGACATACCACCTTGTGAGGAGCATGACCATCTTAGTATCCCATTTCACGCAGGACCTGTTTCACGTTATTCCTCCTCGAGAAAACCTGTTTCACGTTATTCCTCCTCGAGAAAGTTGCCCTCTCTTAGAACCAAATCACTAGATATGCCTCCTCTCGACGTCCTAGTCTCACTCGGTAATTACGACCTTGGACGCGTCTCCGACCTCTTAGAGGTATCCACACCCCTGCTGTCAGTTCGATTTGCGAGCTATGTGGTTCTTACTGGTCTCAGTGTCTGGACGTCAAAGGGTATCATGTCTAGCTACACAAAGGTCTCATATCCCTTGGATTTGTTGCAACGATACAACCTCGTCCAGTCGGCACCTCAACTTGTGAGCCTCAATCTAGTCAATCGTGTTTGGCCATCTAGAAGTCACGCACACTCCTTGGTCTCGGCAATACAACCCTTCGACCTGTTGGCTCCGACTTTATCCTCGGTCGTCGCACCCAGCTACATAGAGGTATCATACCCTTTAGGTTTGTTGTTGTGATTCCCTCGATTTCTTGGTATTTGGAGTTCAGCCTTAGACTTGTGTTCAACTTCTCCAAAGGCATCATACCCTCTAGATCTGCTAGCTCAATCCTACAATCTCTTAGTCTTTACAACCAAAAAACCTATAGAAAATACTTTTCAAAACTTCTTGCAAAGTAATGCATTTCCTTTTTCCAAAACTTTTTCGAAAACCATTTCGAATAGTATTTAAAAGCATTATCGGAAATTGTGCAAAATACAGGAAACTCACAACGAAAACCACAAAACTCTGCACCTTATTTCCAAATTCTTTGGAAAAACTATTATCCCAAAACATTCTACATTTTCTTAAAAATTATTCGAAAATTCCTTTTGAAATCACATACCAAAATCGAATCAGAACATAGCTAAAACCACATCCAGAAGAAATCACATAAAAGCTTAAACAAAAGCCTTGAAATTCTATTTAACCTCAAGGCCAAAGCACCAATCCAAATCTATCTAGAATGTTTAGTTTTGAAACGGAAGTGTTGAACGCAGGATAACCTGTGTTCAATGTTGAATGCAGTCATCCATGTGTCCAACAACTTAACTGTGCTCTTGTATTATAAGTTCAGGACACACAAGTCATATATGATCCTAATTATAAAAGGGTACCTCCTAGCTTATCTCTAGATCTTTATCTACGTCAGGGAGATTATAAGGGGTCAACCTAGCATTTTTACATATATGATCCTGGGTGTTGAATGCAGTAAAGCCTGCGTTCAACGTTGATCCTAATTATAAAGGGGAATCTTGCATTCAACAATCTTGGTCCAGAATCCTACATTAAATTATCCTAAATCTAATCTAATATCTTATCATTTTATTAAAGGATCCAATATATTGCTAACCTATATCATTAGCCTTACATGTAGTCTATTAACAACTCTAAATATTCATTTAAATTCTTCTAATTAAACATGAAAAAATAACCTGTGGTGTTAAACACTAGGAATCCAACATTCATTGTTGAACGCAACCAGGGCTGCGTTCAACATCTTAAGTCCATATTGTGCCTAGAAATCAACGACACATTATCATGAACTTACTTTCAATCATCTAGGAGACTAATAATGACACTAAGATGGGCAGATTCACTATAGCATGCATTATAAACAAAACCTAAATCGACTGAGCTACCATAACAAGGGAGAAATATGGAAATCTAATGTAGCAATGTAGAACGCAATCATTTAGGCGTTCATCGTTGAGCACACTAGTCCACGCGTTCAATACACTGATAGCACCCCTGCATTTAAAAACTGCCTCCAAGGCATGCATTTCCCTCCTGAATTGCCTTGCAAACATCAACCATAAATAGAGGGCAATCAAGCATACGAAACACACTAAAAGCTTAGCCACAAAACACTATCATTTAATCCTAAAAGGGTGTGTATCTTGCTTTGAGAACCAAGCTCATGCAAGGTGCTCCCCACGTTTCTGAGTTTCGTCCCTTCTTTCGATCACCCTTCCTTTGCTTCTGAGAATTCCACCATGCTCTTGACAACTCATGCAAACCAAAGATCCACCCATAAGTGCAAGCATGAATGGAAAAGGAAGAAAAAAGAAGGGGTTCTCTGCAGCCTAGTTGGTTACAAGGGTTCTCCTACCCCTGGAGGTGTTGGGTTCAAATACTTGTAGATTTTCAAGATTTATCCTGCCTGGGCTTAAGCCCTGATTTTCGTGGGTGTGGCTCTCTAGTGGGGTGGAGGTCTACTTGGGATTTTATTACCGGACTTCACCAACTTAGGCTAAGTGGTTCCTTGAGTCTTGAGCTGAAGGAGGCCTATCTTGTCTCACACCCAAGGCCGACATAGGGTCGCTGTTGTGTCTACTGGTGGGGTCACCTAAGTTTCCTTGTTACAAAAAAAGAAGGTGAAACCCAAAAACTAAAAACTCAACCTCACTTTACTTCCTTCAAGTTGCAGCACCTTAGCCCAAGCTCCACATTTGGGACGGTCAGAGGTCATCGAAGCTCTACCATGAAATCACAGCCCCCATAAGTGGAAGAGAACCCACAAACACCTATAACCCTCAACTCTCTCTCTCTCTGAATTCTCCTCTAGAGCTCCTTAGAACCACCCTCTCCCGAGCCTTTAAGCGGAGGAGAATGAGAAAGAAGAGAAAAACCCCCCTAAGATCACCATTTCCAAGCACCTATATAGGCAGTTAATGCTTTTGGACACAGCTTAAGGTGTTGTATGTGTGTCGTCATGCGTTCAATGTAAGACGCATGCATGTCAACGTTTAATGTCTAAAAATCCAGAGAACACAAATTCAAGTGTAGAATGTTAGGGATTTTGTGTTTGATATTAAATGTCCTATATCCAACGTTCAACACAGTAAAAGCCAGAACACACATATATTCAGGTATTGAACGTTGAGAATTCTGCGCTTAATATTAAACACATCAGATCTAGTGTTCAACACCTTAGAGTTTTCAAATTAAATATATAGTCTAAAATGTTGTCTCAAATCTGAGACGTTACAGTTACTCAGGGAGAGAATAGAGTGTGAATGCTTAAGAAGGTTATTTATGGACTCAAATAAAGTTTACGGGTATGGTTCGAGAAATTCAATAGAGTAGTGACAGATGACGGTTTTCTTAGATGTGCTGTAAATCTTTTAGTATTTCATAGGAAGTAAATGCTGGTTGTGTGATTCCTATGATATATATTGATGATATTTTGTTAACAGAGAGTGACATTAGAGCCATATCGGACACCAAGGAGTACTTGCTCAAATATTGTCACTAAGGACATGAGCAGGCCAAAATACTTTCTGAGCATTGAGTTTGCTTATTGCAAGGGAAGGATGTCATTGTCACAGAGGAAATATACACTAGACTTGTTATAGGAGATAGGCCTCTTGGATTGTAAACTTGAGAACATGTCTATAAAGTCTACTTTATCCTTCCAAGACAGTACTTTAGAGCTTCTGAAGAACTCTAGGTAGTACAGACGTCTGGTTAGGAAGTTGATTTACTTGACTGTTACTAAGTCAGATATAGCCTTTGCGGTTAGTTTGCTTAGTCAATTTATGCATGAGTTCAGATTAATTCTGTTAGATTAAATGGATCCTTATATGGATCTACATGTTATCCATTAAATAGGTTACTTGTGGGTTAAGTATATATTATCCTATATATATTAGGAGATTGTAATCCTTTGATATATAGAACAATATAGTAGTTTCTCTCCATCTCACATGGTACCAGAGCTCCTAAAAAATCTTAGGGTTTGAGAAAAAGAGAGAGTAGCCGCTGCTGCTGTCAGCGGACTTTCGTCACAGCACTACCATCGACGGCGGTGAATCCCTGAGAAAACTTTTCCTTTCTTGTCTTCCTCCACCACCACGAGTTTTCTCTCCCTCCCACCATCCACTGGCCACCCATCTCCGACCACCTCCTACCATCGCTGTTGTTTGCCCAGTCCATCTCCGCCTCTTTTGCAGCTTGCCGTCTATTCCAATGCATCTAGAGCTGTCATCAGCCACTGTTGGGCCTATCCAGGCTGTCTTCTGGCGCCATCCGGCATGTCCAGACCATCTATGGGTTCCGCAAGCTTCATTCAAGCCTCCTGTCAGTCCCGTAAGGCCCGTCCAGGGCATCCGTGGGTTCTGTCGGCTCCGTCTAGGCCGTTCGTCGCCCCCGTAGGTCCCGTTCAGCTCTTCCAAGCCTTTCGCCAGCGCCATCCATCCCTTCCAGGCCTTCCACCGGCGTCGCCTAGCCTCTTTAGGTCGTCACTAGCTGCAGACAGCACCATCTAGGCCTTCTAGCTAGCCACCGACCAGTCCGGGGTTCATCGGTGCATGTTAGGCCATCGGTGAAGCCTCCCGTCTCTTCCAGTCCATTCGTAGGCCTCCCCAAAGATGTCGAAGTAGTCAAATGTCGTCATCCAGAACACGTCCTCCGTGAAGGCAGAATGAAAAAAAAGGAAAAAAAAATGGAGAGAGACAATGTAGGAAAAAAAAAAGGAAAGGGAGAAGAGAATGTGAGAGAAGAAGGAAAAAAGAGAGTTGTTGTTTAGATTTATATCTTAGACAACTTTCAAATCTCACATCGTCTGTTGTGTGGACCTGTCTTGTCTACACATGTTTGTGCAGTAGTTTGACTGCCTGTTGGTGTTTTGATCTTACGTCGTCTTCGTTGTGTGGTTCTGTCACGTCCACACGTGTTGGTGCAACAGTCTGGTTGCCTTGTTTGTGTTTTTTCTTTTTTTATCTTTCTTCTTATCATTATGTAACAAGTTGTACATGTTAAATGTTCTAGTTTGAGGAGGAGTGTTAGATTAAATGGAGCCTTATATGGATCTATGTGTTATCCATTAAGTAGGTTACTTGTGGGTTAAGTATATATTCTCCTATATATATTAGGAGATTGTAATCCTTTGATATATAGAGCAATATAGTAGTTTCTCTCCATCTCACAGGTTCATTGGCTAGGAACACTTTGTATACTTGCTTATGTCAAGGGTGTTCCAGGAAAAGACTCGGTTTACATAAGACATGGCCATTTATAGATTAAGGTTTATTCTGATTCAGGCTATGTAAGTGACAGAGGGGATAGAAAGTCTAACTTAGGTTTCTACACATATGTAGGGGGGAACTTGATTATATGGTGAAGTAAGAAATAAAATGTGGTATCGAGGTTTAATGCTGAGGCAGAATATCGCTCTATGGCTCAAATTACATGTGAGCTGATGTGACTTAGATCTGTATTAAGCGAGCTTGATTTCATCATTCAGACCCCTATGGTCATGTATTTTTACAATTATAACCAATAACCGTACTTTTCATGAGTGAACCAAGCACATTGAGGTAGTCTACCATTTTGTTTGTGACTTGGTGATGAAAGGAGTGATTTGTACACGTTATACACAGTTCTCAGAGCAAATTTGCATATATATTTACTAAAAGATTGAGCAGTGAAGTTTTTGGGACTTTTTGTAACAAGCTGGGCATGATTGATATATATGTTCTAGCTTGAGGGGGAGTTTTAGAATCTTGTCTTAGACTTATGGGTAAATGGATATTTGTTTATATTTGGATATCCAATACTCATCTCTATATTTGTAATTTCGTTTGTTCATCGGTACGTAACTTGATTATTCATAATCCACAGCTTGCTTTTACTTTACTGTCTGGCCAGGACTTCTCTTGGACATTCACATTTTCCTCATTATTTGTTCAAAGGGCATATTTCACATCCTCACATGGGTCGTTCTTTTACAATTCATAAAGTTGATATTTACCTTAATTCACCTTATGAGATTTCTTGAGAGCATTCAATGATCATTAGTTTTTATGTCACGAAAGAACACTATAATAATCTGTAAGTAAGCAGAAATATTGTACAAACATAATTAATCAATAAAAACTATATTTAAGTTGATCCAATGAACATAATCTAATAGAATATTAATTTCACCAGCAACTTCAAAATAATGATTAATTATCAAATGGTTGTAATTAATAGAAAAAGGAGTACTTGCCTGTATTTCTAAACTTTCCCTTCTGCAGATTTCCTTCTGTTGTTTCCTATTCCACTTTCCTCGGTCCAACTCTATACAACAAGTAACATTTCCTTGGCCATCAAACGAAGAATTACTAAGGTACATGTTGATCAGCGTGCCTTTTTTCCAAAATTTGCTTCATGCATGATCAGACAACACATCCTGCTTTATGATTCTTACTCAAATGAACCCATGCCTTATTCATATTTAACCGTGCAATATACTCAATTGAACACTCATTCTTCCTCATCTTATCTTCTCAGTTTCATTTTCTTCATCATCTTTTTTGTAACAATCTTAGTCATCATAATCTAACATCCTATCTCATCTAAGGCTATTATTAAATAAATAATTCAATAAAATGTAGGAAATTTAAATAAAGTAAATAAACTGAAACAAAACTTGACAAACTTAACTTTACTCAGAACTTATGGTGTGCGGTTATATGACTCCAACTATATGCACTAAATTGTATTGTATCTTCAATATCAGCATCTGTAAGAAAATCACCAAAAATATACATAAGTGGCATCTAATAGTTATGCAATACACGCTTATCAGCTACTAAAAATAACAAACCAGAACTGGAGTTGCTGACACTGTTCCCCAAGCTACAAAACTACTCTTGGTAATATCAAGTCCAAAACCTAAAAAAGGATCAAAATCTACAAAATACTATTGCGAACAAGCATAAATTTTTTTTAGAAATATGCCTTTTAAAATCATTTATTTCTTTTTTCTTTCAAAATACATGTACTTTTGAAATTTCTTTATGCATTCTTGAAATGGTTATTTTACGTTAAACCTAGTCTAAAATCAGTACAAATCAATATTTCGAAAGGTCTCTTCTAGACCAAAGCTTAAAACCTAAATTAGTGTTGGAGAAATCACAAGCGCAACTCACACGCACAGCACAAAAACCTGTCGTGTCACTTTAACCATAAGCGATTGACTAACCCACAAGCAATTGTCAAAGCGTACTGTATTGCCGTAGCGGAGCTATCCTATACAGGAATCCTATGTTTCGGATTCATACTCTAAGAACTTTGAAAAGTCTATACTAGGACAAACGCACAATGTGTCCTCGATGCTTAGGCCACCCTGAGGATTCTAACCTTGAACTCTATCAACACTATGCCTAGGTCATCCTAGGGACTCTAACCTTAAATCCTGTCAGTGTCCCAAATCTCAAAGACTTTAACCTTAGACTCAGTGCCTGGATCACCTTGGGGACTCTAACCCTGAGCGTTGTTGGTGTTCAACTCGAAATCTTAGTTTCAGACTCGTACCTCCTCCTTTAAAGGTATTAGTCATCTCTTGTCCACTAGTACGATCTTACAGTCCTCTTAGTTCCTCGAAAACGACAAAAAGCACACAGATCTCATCTTAGGCAACTGACTCTCAACCATTTAGGGGTATCAGTGGCCGTTAGTCTGTTGGGCAGAAATTTTAACCTCTCGGTCCCTTAAAACCTTGAAACTATTTATTTAAATATTTTGCAAAATTATGCATTTCTTTTTCAAATCTTTTTTAGAAAATTATTTCAAAATCATTTTTAAATCATCTCGAAAACATCGCAAAACACCACGCAACACTCTACATGAAAAGTCAAGCTAAAACCACACAACTCTGCACAAAACATCATTCAGAATGGCACAAAAAATACCACCAAAAATCTCAAGAAAAGCCTCTAAAAACCCATTGCAACTACTACTGTAGGGGGCCACATGGACAAAACGTGCAGGTTTCCCTCGTTAAGGATATGCGCCTATCCCTCGCGCTCTCAGTGCAGCAGCAACTGCACAGCAAAGGTCAGGCATATTTCAGCCCAAATCCTGAATCTCTGCCAAATCAAGTAATCCAAGCACAAAAACTTGAGGAACTGGAATTTAAACTATGAAACACACATCCAAACTTCAAACAAATTGATTTATCAAAGAATCGGCTCAAAACCACACAAGTGGGATTGATTCCCTTCACGGGAACCCATTGCTGCATGCAGCCTTCTCTGGGCACCAGCAACACGGCTTCCACTTATGGAATCCCTAGGCACAAACCCATATAATCATGTAAATCTACAAGCATGAGAGATTTCTTAGGTAGAGCGTGTACCGTTCATCGATGATGGACTTCCCACGCTAATTTGGCATTGAGACGGCGGCAACAGCGACTCTAGTGGCAACTTCCTTGGCATCACGACAGCAGCAGCAGCAATAGTAGCACGGTAGTAACAGGCATCCTCTTCTCCCACTCCCTTTCTCGCAGCCTCTCTCTCTTTCTCCACTCTCACTCTCTCTTCATCACCTTCTTCTTCTCCTGTGTCTCCTTCTTCCTCTGATTCTCCTTCTCTTTCTCCTGATCCTTCTTTATTTCTTTCTTTCTTTCTTTCTTTCTTATCTTCTCGAACTCTCTCAGTGAAACCCCATGCGTGGATCCGAAATCGATCACCAAAATCCAACTAAATGGTAGCACAGTCTTGAATTCTGTACTATTACAATTTGCCTGGACCACAGAAACCCAGGTGTTACATTTTCTGCACTTAACCAAACCCATCCACAAAAACACAATTTATAGAATGCCACTAACATCTTCTCCTTCCTTCCAATTATCATTCTTTTGTTCTTTTCCCCAATCCAACTCATGCCAATCAACAATTTTCATACCATATGCACTACCCTACAAATACTTCTTCCTCTCTCTCTCTCTCTTTCTCATTCTTGTTCACAAGAGCAAGAAGATAAATGGCTATACTGGATGATTTCTCCCATCAAAACACTTTATAAGCAGTTGAACAGTACAGCCTCAAATCGTATTTGTTTATTCATATTATTCAGCAAATTCCAAAATCTTAATCTTTCTCATAACTATACAAAGGTTCATGCCTTCATATACTAGCTCTTTTCCTATTTCTTGTCTCTTATCAGATTTATCTTCACGTGCTAACTGAAGTTCCACCCCTTGTGGTTCTTCACACCATTTATTGAGATTTGTACATTGATCCTCCAATCAAATTGAAATTGTATATGTAATTCATTTCCTTTGTGTTCAATCTTTGCTCTGTAGTTTGGACCCCAACCCAAATTCTAGGTGATTCCAGCACCTAACAAGGCTCCTCCAATCAAAGGAATCTTGTTATAGATTATTTTCTTAACACTATGGATCTCCCATTAATCATATCTTGACATTCGTATCAGTAATCTAACTTGTTTTAAAACAAACATAATAGTAAACAGATTAGGGTACGATAATTTGGTTGTTACACTGCAAAATGCAACTTCTTTCTCAAGATTGTCCAGAAACAGTCCAGAGCGATATAGGACACAAAGACATGATCATTGTCTTCATGCTTTGAATTGCAAAAAACTCACAACAAATCACCATCAATTGCTTCAGTGACTACCAAGATTCTAAATGTTGGTTTCGTGTCAAACTTCGATCCAACGAGAATAGGAAATGTATACGACTTTGATGGAAATTCAGTAAATTTACGTGTCAAAATTTTGAATTTTGATTTGAAATTCTTAACCTAAAATAAGTAATAATAGACATCTAGAACCATTTAGATTCAATTTCTAAACATGCATCATATTAAAAATGCTACATACACTTAATACGAATGTGCTGAAGTATAAAAAATACTTCAAAATACAAAATAAAAGTGCTAATAAAAGTTACCTCATATATGCTTAATACCATAAAAAATGCCTTAGTTCATAAAAATCTTCTTGTATTTGTATTAGTGAAAATCTGAAATTTGTAATGTATATCTTACATTTAGATCTAAGATCTACTAAAAAAAGATATATAACAACATAAAACTTGATCTTGATGAATATCTTAGTGTATCTTCATAGATCTTACTTCTTGAGAAGAATAACACCACCACCGGAGAAGAAGACAACAACAGCAAGTGACCTTCACCTCAAGGAGAACGGTAGCAATACAGATGAGGGGGATGAAGGTGGAAGCAAAACCCATTGGAGAGCACAGCAATAGGCCAGCAACCACAAAAAGGGAGGAGCCGAGGACAACCAGAGCAAAGACTGTCGAAGAGCACAGCAGCAGCAAACATCATGAGTATCACTGCCGGAGAGTCAACGGGCAGCACAGTGCGCTAACACCACTGGGGAACACAAACAACAACACTGACCAGGCATAATACCAAATCTTGACGCGTGTTGCCAAAATTTTGCCAACACGTGTTTTATTTTCAATTTACTGACATGACTTCAACACGATATTGACCTGGAAGCTTTTTAAACAAACATAGATTTTTTTTTACTATGTTTTCACCAACACGATACTAACATATTGACATTTTACTGACGTGTGTCTGTTTTTCAACTTATCAAAGTACGACACGAAATCGACATTTAGAACCATGTCACTTGATAGCAGCCAACAGCAGATGAAGTATTGAGCATATTGTCCTTCTATTCACTCGTGTCAGTCGATATGAATTGCAACACAAAAACCACAGCAAGTTGACACGAGTTGGTCAAGTCGACACGTACGTACACAATACAAGTACAGAAATTTTGTATTTTTAGAAATTCACCTTAATGTTGTGCCGGAGACTTGCAAATCCAAGACGTATCAGTGAAATTTCTCCAATATGGTTGAAATTTCGAACCATGGTGACCACAATGCATCTCAGTGGAAACTTGCTGGCGTGCAAGCTACTCAAATGGGAAAGAAGGGACTGAGGCTCCAAGATCAGTGAATAGAGTAGCATACACTAACAGAGTAGGATCCATATGAAGTAAGTAAGCACTGCCATGATTCTTGGACATCCAAGGAAGGCTGACCTGCCACCTCGAGACATTGATGAAATTCCATTGCCTCGTTTAAGTCTCTCCTAGCAGGTTATCACAGAAGATGGGAAATCAGAACCACCAGCCACGTTGCAATAATCTTTCACGTTCCATTCATGGAGATACCACCAACACAAGAAGCTGAGAAAAATTGATTCCAGAGGCACATCGTTGTCCATTTGTCACTCCAAAAGAGCGCCTTGTACCTGTTCCTGATCTTGCACAGAATAGGAAAAAAACGGCCATGGTTGTAACAATGGATTTCCAGAGTGCATCCATGTTGATCCATCACTTATGATGGGAAAACTATTTTTAAATCAAATTTTGTTGAAAGACTTTGAACAGCAGATTCCCATTTGTCAGAGGGTTCGCTTACGTAAGCCCATATAAGATGAGGACCCCTCTCTTCTTTCGCTTTCCATGACCATTCGAGAACAATAACAATCTTTTTAAGAACATTAACAACTCAACTGGAATGGAAAAAATATATTAACAATCTTCTTTACTAAGGCTTATTTAAGGATATCGTTTCTGATTTTCTTGAATGATACTCTGTAAATTGGAGATGCTGTACATTTTGTTTTATGTATCTCCAAGATATGTTGAGGTTTGTGAAAATTCGTAAGTATTGATTCAGGTTTGAGAGAAGCTTACATCATGCAGTTTAGACATTGATTTGTGGATGGAATAAATATGCATAAATCCTTGAAACTTAATGCCCTCATGGGCATAAATCCTTGGAAGAACAACTGTGCAGTTTTCACAGCAGGTTACAATTCCAAATTTAGTTGTAGTTTTAAAATTTCATTTTGTCATCCAGGTGATATACAAGTATACAACTAATTAATGTATATGATCATTTGAAACAAAAATACATTCTAAAAACCAAGCTATTCTTTTGCTCTTCTGGTATCTATCTGGAAGATATATTTATTTATTATTTTTTCAATGGGTTCAAATTTCTTCATGATGTGTTTTCCCTTTTATAATATGTATGCAGGTTGTATCTCCTGAATTCACCTTTTACGACTCTGCAAAGATTTCTTTAGATGATTCTTTATGCATAGAGAAGCTACTCCGTGCAAAAATGGATGTGAACTTTATGTGAGTTCTAGCTCTTTGTATATAATGAATTTTTCTTGTTCAATTGTCCTATTATCTCGGTTCTGCTTAGTTGTACATAAGAATTTGCATCTGTAGAATTTTTGTGCTCACTTGTATTTCAATAGGTTTGCTGCTAAAGACAATGATGTTTGGGTCCGGTCTCTTGTGAAAGATCTCACCATTGAGGCTGGATCTGGTCTTGTAGTTCTTGATCCAGTGAATATTTCAGGAGCTTATACTTCTGTTAAAGACAAGACAAATATATCTGTCGTATCGAGTGATATATGTATGCATCTTTCTCTTAGTGTTGCTTCTCTATTGCTTCAGCTGCAAAATCAAGCTGCTGCAGCCCTTCAATCTGGCAATGTTAATCCCATTGCTCCTTGTACCAACTTCAAGAGACTATGGGTATCACAGAAAGGTTATTGGACCTTAATTATATCTGTAATCAGTTTATGTAGTATGTGCATCTTGTTTAATAAAAAAAAATACATACTATCATTTTCTTATTTTTTGTTAGTCTAAAACTGCAGATAGTATGTCTGGTTACAACCTCACATTTTGGAGGCCACAAGCTCCCTCAAATTACTCTATTTTGGGTGACTGTGTGACATCAAGGTAAGCCTAAACTGGTCAAAAATGAGAAAGCATTTCTATTTTAAGTTTTAAGATATGTTATTTTTGGTTATGTTGTTCCATTTCATTTGGGATGGATTGGTTGCAAAAAAGTGGAGTCAAAAGTGCGGAACTAAACTTCTGGACCATGTTTTTGGCAGTTGATCCCAGAATTGGACTTGCATGAGAGTTCTTAAAAATGCACATAGATCTACTGTCATGACTTCCACTCAAAGTTCTTATTGCAATAATACGTACGATTGACAGTGCAACTGTACATTTAAAATTGCTTCACAAACTTTTCAAGAATAACAGGGTGTAAGATTATTGGCACACAAATTGGTTTGTGTAGCTTTATTATAATTTCTTATTGTGAGTTAGTTATGTTATGAGTTATGTTATAACCGGGTATATGGATATCCGTGTAAGGGATCAATCCCTATATATGTGTAACATACTCTATTCTAATGAATCATTCTCCTTTAACCTCTCAACATGGTACCAGAGCACAAAACAAAAACCCTAACCTTTCTTTCTCTTCCCCACTCTTCTTGCCTGTGCCATCGGCCACTCTTCGCCAACCATCCGCCGCCGTCGATGCCACCGCCGGCCACTCCCCTTGCCCTGACTGCAGCCTGCAGGCCTCCCAGCACCTCTCACAGGCGTCCGCAGGCCTCTCCGACGAGATTCCAGGCTCTGCCGGCTATCACAGGCCCTTCTCTGACCATCTCAGGCCACCATTGGCCACTGCCAGCCCTGTCCAGGCCTAGGCAAGGTACAGCCGGCCTTCCCACCCTCTTCCCAATCTCCACAGGCCACCGTTGCTGCTCCAGGCTGCCAGTAGACCACTTTCTGTGCCACAAGGATGGTTTGAATTCATGTTTTCCAGTATATTCTACACCTGTTTTTCAGTTTATTTTGCACTTAGTGGATGTGCAACCTACCAGTAGTTGTTGGATGTTGTTGAGGACTACTCCGTTCCATTATCAAGTTATCAAAGGTTGTATTATGCCCTAAAAGTGTTAATCTCAGGTTGTTAAGTACGGTTTCCCACAGTTTTTTTCAATTTTTCAATCTGTTTTCAGCCTATATCTTTGTTAAGAAAAGGCCGATTCAAGGGAGAATTGGATCAAGGAACTTAGTGCTACCTCCATCAAGTTAGATAGAAAGAATTATCTACTATGGAAGAAAGCTTTTGAGACCTTCCTAGGGGTTCAACGAAAAATCAGTCATATTACGTGTGATTCATCGGATATCAAGGATCTCGCCTATGAGAATTGGTTAGTCGATGATTGTGGCGTGATATCATGGCTTGTTAATAACATAAAGGAATAGATTGTTCGCAGTGTTATGATGTTGACACCAGCTAAGAAACTATAGGACACACTGCATGCTACATATGGCAACGAAAATAATATTGCTCGAATCTGTGAAATTTATGAGCAATTAGTCATGCATCGTCAGGGAGAGAAAACTGTTGAAGAATTTTATAGTACACTTCGAGCGCTTCTTGATGAATTGGAAGTGTATCAACCATTTGTGGCTAATAGTTCTAAGATAACACAGTATCGTGAAGAGCTTGCTGTTGCAATATTTATGGTAGGCCTTAATTCGGAAATTGCAGTTCAAATCCGAGGGCAGATCCTAGTGTAGAGACTGTTCCTACACTTCAATCCACTTTTTCTAGGATTTTGCGTATTTCCATAGCTGCATCTTCTCTTGTGGTTGAGCCATCTACACTTGTGTCTTCTGGTCGAGGTCACAGTGGTAGGAGCGATTGTGGCAGGAGTGCTCGGGGTAGTAGACGTGACGGTAGACGATATGACCATTGCGGATGTGGCATCTATACTTCTGACAGATGCTGGGATAAATGTGGTCGACCACTACTAGCACAGCTTGCCTCATCTACTGAGACTGAAATATCGGATCAAATGGCACTACTTACAATCACTATTTCATAGGCAGAGTACAACAGATTCCTCTAGACTCAGACTTCCTAGGACATCGCCTCTGCTTCTCATGCTACAACATAAGATACCTATGTCATGTTAGTTTCCAGCAATGATTCTTAGATTATAGACTCTGACGTCTCCACCCACATGACATGTACGAAGAGTCTATTTAGTCGTCTTTCCCAGTTTTTCTGATATACGTTTTGTCATCATTGTTAATGGTTATACTTGTCCTATTTTGGGTGAAGGAGTTGTTCAAGCTTCGTCCTAAATTTCTCTTGACAATGTTTTATATGTACTTGAGTTTCTGTCAATTTACTTACTATTAGTGCCATCACAAAACAACTGCTTTGCTTTGTAACCTTCTTTCCTTTTCATTGTACATTTCAGGATCTATGGACGGGAAGGAATATTGGTTTGGGCCATGAACGTAGAAAAGGAGTGTACCTGTTGGCAAGAGATGAGATACCTCGTAGACTTGCAACTGTTACCTCTACTTCAGAGTCGTCGTTTTTGTGGCATTGTCGTCTTAATCATCCATCTCTTTGTAAGGTTCAGTAGGCTCTCCCATGGATATCAATTGAATCATTTAACTGTGAGTTGTGTTAGTAAGGTAAGCATCATCTTGTTACCTATAGACGTCTGTCTTTGTCTTGTAGTAAAAGTGTTTTTGATTTAGTTCATTGTGATCTTTGGGGTCTAACACGAGTTTCTTTGGTTTTAGGGTATCAATATTATATTATCTTTTTGGATGTTTTCTCCAGAGTATCTTGGGTTTGTTTGTTAAAAGATAGGGTTTGTGTTGTTGATGTTGTCAAACAATTTTGCAAGGAAATAAAATCTCAATTTTCTGTTGCACTTAAAAGTGATTCGAACTGACAATGCCTTAGAATTTGTGTAAAATGACTTACAAGTTTTCTTTGCGTCTTTGGGAATTGTTCATAAGACCATATGTGCACATGCTTTTTAGCAAAATGGTATCGGAGAACGGAAATATCAACATCTTCTTGATGTCGTTCGTATCCTTATGTTTGAGATGAACGTTGCAAAGTACATGTGGTCCGATGTGATTCTCACAACTGCATACTTTGTAAATTGTATGCCTTCCACTCCTTTAGGAGGTGAGATTCCTCTTATACAGTTTGGTCCTAATAAAGAGTTGTTTCACTTGTCGCCCAAAGTTTTTGGGCGGATTGCCTATGTATAAAATCTTGTCCTTAGGCTCGATAAGCTTAATCTCAGATCCATAAAGTGTATCTTTGTTGGGTACTCTCGCACACAAAAAAGATACAAATGTTATCATCCTCTTACACGTCACTATCTTGTGTTGCTAATGTCACATTTTTTGAGTCAAAATTCTATTTTAAGCCTGCTGAATCACTGGTTGACATTGTTCCACTTCCTACATCAGTCGATATGAGGCCCCAATTGGAACGTCCATTGTAGGCTTATCATCGTCGACAGCAACTACCTCGACAACTGTAGCCTGCTCCAACTTAAACTCCTATGCTTGTAGATCCATCCTCCACAACTTCTAACATTGATTTGCCTATAGCCCTTCGAAAAGGTAAACATCACCCAACAGTATATCCTATTTCATCCTTTGTTTCGTATGATCACCTTAATCCCAATTTTCGTCAGTTTGCTCTTTCCATCACTATAGAGTCTATACGAAGAAATCATCTTGAAGCAATGCAGGTTCCACATTAGAAAGCTGTTATGGATGAAGAAATGTAGGTACTGGTGTCACGTGGTACATGGGAGCT
Source organism: Posidonia australis (assembly GCA_024699735.1). NCBI lineage: Eukaryota > Viridiplantae > Streptophyta > Magnoliopsida > Alismatales > Posidoniaceae > Posidonia > Posidonia australis. Next base: position 26,498 of record JAMKQA010024128.1, read on the forward strand.
GGTGGCCCGTCCTTTAGGAGCTAGTATTGTAAGCTGCAAGTGGGTATTCATTGTCAAATATAAGCATGATGGTTTGGTGAATCGGTATAAGGCAAGACTAGTTGCTCGTGGTTTTACTTAAGTTTACGGTATGGATTATGCTGAGATATTCTCTCCAGTTGCCAGACTTAATTCCATACGTGTTCTCTTATCGCTTGCAGTTAATTATTCTTGGTAGTTATGCCAACTTGATATGAAAAAATACATTTCTGTATGGTGATTTAGATGAACAAGTCTACATAGAGCAACCACCAGGGTATGTTGCTTAAGAGGAGAAGCAGATTTTTTGTCTCAAGAAAGTGATTTATGGACTGAAACAAGGCCATCGTGCATGGTTCCATAAGTTTAGTGAAATGGTCAAGGGAAATGGTTTTGTCAGATGCTCTGTGGATCACTCTGTGTTTATCAAGAATACAGCTGAAGGATATGTTTATCTGGCAGTCTATGTGGATGATATATTACTGACAGGTAGTGACATAGTTAGTATTGTTGAAGTAAAACAGTATCTTGCACAACACTTTGTCACAAAAGATATGAGAAAGTCTAAGTACTTTCTGGGAATTGAATTTGCATTTGCTAGGGACAGTTTAGTACTCTCACAAAGGAAGTATGTACTTGACATGCTACAGGAGACAGACTCTTGGAATGCAAACCTGAAGGTTCACCTATAGATCAGAGTCCATCATTCTGGGATGAGGCCTCTAATTCATTTCTCGATGCTAGTAGATATAGAAGGTTGATAGGAAAGTTGATCTACCTAACAGTAACTCGCCCTGATATAGTCTATGTAGTAAGGTCACTAAGTTAGTTCATGCATGAGCTAAAACAAGTACATTGGAAAAGTGTCCTTTGTGTTCTGACATATGTGAAAAGTAATCCTAGCCGTGGATGGATTTTTAGGAAAAATGGTCACTTACGCGTCGAAGTATACTTAAATTCCAGCTATGCAGATGACAAAATGAACAAGAAGTCAACATTTGGATATTGTTCTTATGTTGGTGGAAACCTTGTCACTTAGAGAAGTAAAAAGCAGAACGTTATTTTCGGTTCAAGTGCGAAAGCAGAATATAAATTCATGGCACAGGCAGCTTGTGAAATGACTTGGCTTAAGTTTTTGTTGACAAAATTTGGATTTGTGATACAAACTCCCATGTTTATGTATTGTGATAATCAGACTGTCATACATATTGTCAACAATCTAAGCTTTAATGAGTGTACAGAACACATAGAAGTAGATCGCCATTATACTAGAGATTTAGTACAGTCTGGTGTTATCTTTATGCTGTATACGCAGTCCTTTGAACAGTTAACTAACATTTTTATCATAGGACTTCGCACAGGCATGTTGGAGACAATTCGTGACAAGCTGGGCATGTTTGATATATATGTTCCAACTTGAGGGAGAGTGTGAGTTAGTTATGTTATAACCGGGTATATGGATATCTATGTAAGGGATCAATCCCTATATATGTGTAACATACTCTATTCTAATGAATCATTCTCCTTTAACCTCTTAACACTTATGAAGTTGTTGTTCATGTTATTTTGGAAGGTCATTTTGCTAATGTTCTGTAACAATATTTTGGTAATTGGCCTATCAATTCTAATTATAGTTTGGTTATGTTGATGTTCATTTAGTTCATATGCTATTCTAGTTTATGATTTTTGCATTTTAAATATGGTTTTAATGTCTATTTTGTGTCAAACTTTGATAAATTGAAAAATAGGTACGTGTCAGCAAAATGTTGGTATGTCGATATCATGTCGGTGGAAACACAGTAAAAAAAAACACATTTGTTCATAAAACTTCTATGTTGGTATCATGTTGGAGTCATGGTTCTAAATGTCGATTTCGTGTCGGACTTCGATAAGTTGAAAAATAGACATGTGTCGGGAAAATATCGGTATGTCGGAATTGTGTCGGTGGAAACACGGTAAAAAAAATTACATTTATTTAGAAAACTTCTATTTCAATATCGTGTCGGAGTCGTATCGGTAAATTGAAAATAAGACACGTGTCGGTGAAATTTCGGTGACATGCGTAGACATTTGGTACCATGGTTGGAGTTACGTCAATAAATTAAAAATAAGACATGTGTCAGCAAAATTTCGACGACATGCATCGACATTTGATACTATGATTCTAAATGAGGTTAAAATCTTAAGAAATACACAATTTACCTCCTACATTCATAAATAAATGAACATTCTTCAATGAAAATAAATGAATTTTAATAAATAAATGAAAAGCTCCAATCATTCTTAAAAAAATATTCTCAATTTTATAAAACATTTGTTAGCAACCAATAAAGAATTCCATATCTAGAAATTGTATGTGATAACCTTTCTGGTGTGTATTGTCACACATCACTTGGTAAGAAATGATGAGTGGGGGCTTTATAGCTATAAGCCTATACTAGAGTAATTTACAACTTAAGCCTTTTTTTGGTGGTACAGAAATGGAGAAACTCTAGTTTAAGTAGGTCATGTGCTACGGCCATGGATCGTGGGCTGAGTTGAGTGGACTTGAGCTTAGGCCATGACATTGTAGGAGCTGCAATTTGCATAATTAGATCCCCTTGAACCAGTCGCTCCTTTTTTTTCTCTCGAGGAAATGGTGGGATAAAATCCATACCAATCCCACTCTTAAGTCTCTTTGTGCTATATTACATTTTCATTTTCTCCGTAATTTTGTTTGCAATTTGTGAGAAAGAATGGGAGAGAATTGGATTGTTTGCAATCACTACTCTCACATGTGCAGTTTATAGTATGAGTAATGGAAAATATTTTTTGTTTTCTTGTATGTTGGTCTTTAAGATGTTTCTTTTTTGTTGAACTGAATTTCCTAGACATGCCATTCACCCTTAAGTGTCTGTTAACATGCTTTATTCTCTCCGATGCTACTATAATTTGTTCTTTATTTGGCTTTTGCTCTTTAATATGTGAATTGACATGTCATGTAAATTGAAGCTTCTCCAGAACTTTGACCATAAAAAATTAAATTTTGGGATTTCGGCAATTGCATTTTATAAGTGGTATATCCATATGTAGTTTGTTGAAGATGCTTCTTTTTTTAGATTGACGTGTGATAGTCTTCAGTAAGCTCTGATATTGTTTTTCAGGCCAGTGCCTCCATCCAAGGTTGTGATGGCAGTTAGTAACACTTATGGGCGTGTAAGGAAGCCTCTTGGTTTCAAGCTCATTGGTTTTGTTTCTAATATCCATGGAATGGAAAAAGAAGAAAGCCAACCTATTATAAATGGTGAATGTTCAGTTTGGATGCCACTTGCACCGTCTGGTTACTCAGCCGTTGGATGTGTCATACACCTAGGAAGCCAGCCCCCACCCAATCACATAGTATATTGCATTCGCTCTGATCTTTTAACATCTACAATATTTTCGGATTGCATTTTTACTGTTCCACCCAATCCAAGGTGCACTCTCTCTCTTTTGAGATATATTTGTTTTTCTTGCATGTTGTGGTAAGCATTCTTACAACAAATTTTGGTGCTTCAAACATCAAATATGATGTGTTTCTCTATGTTTGGAAGGTCCTTATCTGGATTTAGTATTTGGCGTGTCGACAATGTTGCTGGCTCATTTTATGCTCATGCTTCACTTGACTACCCTAGCAAGATCAGCACTTTTGACTTGCACCACATTCTTTTGTGTAATTGTGGTGGTGAGCATTCTCTCAACAATAAATTCAGCCCTAATACCACTGCATACTGCCAGAGTGATCAAGTAGGAATTGAATCCAGCACCAACTCCTCTGGTTGGGATGTTATGCAATCATTGTCGAAATCTGCTGGGTGTTACATGTTAACTCCGCATTTTGAAAGAATTTGGTGGGATAAAGGTTGCGATCTCCGAAGACCGATTTCAATTTGGAGGCCGCTACCTCGTCCAGGCTTCTCAATTCTTGGGGATTGTGTTGTTGACGGGTTAGAGAAATCTTTGTTTCTAATAATTTCAAGAATATATTCAATGACTTGTTTAATTATATTGTTTCATCTGATTTGCATCTTAGATTAGAACCACCTTCTCTAGGAGTGCTATTCAAGTGTGACTTTTCTGGGATTTCTGCGAGACCAGTGCAGTTCACAAAAGTTGCCCATATAGCTAAGAAGGGTCTGGATGAAGCATTTTTCTGGTACCCCATTGCTCCTCCTGGCTATGCTTCCCTGGGATGCGTTGTTACCAAAGCAGATGACGTACCAAACAAGGATTCCTTCTGCTGTCCTAGAATGGATCTTGTTAATGAAGCAAATATTTTTGAGACTCCAGTTTCCATGTCCAGTTCAAAGGGATCAAACTGGAGTATATGGAAAGTTGAAAATCAGGTTAGTCATATTATTACTTAACTTTTCTTGTGGAAGGTTTTTATCAAAGTATTTCTGAAAGAATGCATGATATGTCCTCTCATGAATCAAGGGTTTACACCTGGCTGGAGTTTTAATATATTGTTCTGCTTTTTATATAGGCCTGCACTTTTCTTGCACGCTCCGATCTTAAGAGACCCTCAGGCCGTTTAGCATTCACCATAAGTGACTACATAAAACCAAGAACACGACAAAACATAAGTGCTGAGATGAAATTGGGGAGCTTTTCCTTAACAATACTAGATGGCACATATGGGACGGTAACAAGCTTAATAAACCACTTCAGTGTTATTTGCTCTTTTTTTTTCCTACCATTCTATTTGTTTTATTTCTTTCCTGGAATTATACAGATGACTCCACTATCTGACTTGACCATTGCAAACACCAATCTTGTAACTCATGGACGACTTGAGGCCATTAATGCGGTGCTAATCTGTTCAATTGCTGCTTCTACATTCAATAGACAGCTGGAAGCATGGGAACCACTTGTGGAACCATTCGATGGGATTTTCAAGTAACATTTCTCCTCTTATTTAAAAAAACTGTATAAATTTATTAGTTATCATTGAAATTGAGGAATGTCTTTTCACTTTTGTACCTAAATAAGGTCCCTATGGTAAGGGTCTAGAGCAAACAGGTCAAGCCAGTAGCTCTTCTTTGATATAATTGCCAATCTTCTAGTGTTTGTGTTTGTGGGCTCTCTATGGATTTTTTTTGTTATATATTTGTGTGGCCATTGCTCTCTTATAATTATATTCTGATTTTAAGCTTCTAAACTAATTGTGTGATTTTTATATAGGGCTGAGACATATGATACAAATGGAGACTTTCCAGGAAAAGTAGGAAAACATGTTCGAATTGCTGCTACATCCGCTCTAAATCTCAACCTTAGTGCTGGCAACCTTGAAACACTTGCAGAATCTATAGTTTCATGGAGAAGTCAAATTGATCTTGAGAAAAAGTCGACGAAAAAGTTTGAGGTTGGCTGTTAGTTAATATCAATAGTTAAAATAAACTTCTTTTAGCATTTTCTGGGCTGAGATATTACATTTCAGGAGTCTGGTGAATATTTGAATGCCGATGCTGATTCAACAATTTCTGCTTTGGAGGATGATGATCTTAAGAAAGTAATTTTTGAGAATAGACTTGGTTGTGACCTTTACCTAAGAAAAGTTGATCAAAGTTCAGAAACCATTGAACTTCTGCGGCATGAAAACTATGTGACAATATCAATCCCCCCTCCAAGGTTCTCAGATAGGTTGAACATTGTGACTGAGTCCAAGGAAAATCGTAAATATATTGCTGTACAGATCTTCCAGGCAGAGGTTGTACATCTTGCTTACAAGTATTTCTAGCTTTTTTACAACATATTTTCTTAGATGTTATGATTGCACTTGTTTGCAGAGATTGCCTATTGCAGACGATGGAAATGGTCATGACTTCTTTTGTGCATTAAGACTTGTCAGTGTCAGCAACATGTCAGATCGCCACAATCTTTTTCCCCAAAGTGCAAGAACCAGATGTACCAGACCTTTTATTTCAAAGCTAGAGGGCATGGATAAAGGCACTGCAAGATGGAATGAGCTTTTTCTATTTGATGCGCCTGAAAAGGTAGCTATCTACCTCATAACCATATGTCTGTATGGAGATTAGTCAAACTGACCCAAGCAAGGATATGAGTGTAGTCAGGCCCTTAGTCCAATAAATACTATTAGTTGTGCTATGCATCAATTCGCGGAGTGCAAATTGGTTTTGCAATTGATAGAAAAAAATTTAGCCAACTCCATCTTTTTGCATTTCATACCTACGAACAAAGACTTCTTGTGAAATATGACTGGTGTGGTTGTGTTATGTATTAGAAGCATATACAGTGTCAAAGCTGGTCAAGTCGTATCTATAGTCATTATTTGTTTATTATTGTGGTATCTTAGCTTAATTAAATATGTCTGCATTTCCTATGAACTTACATCGTGCCACTTGTTACTTCCAATTGAATCTTTGGTGCTAAGTTTTCTTTTTCGTGTTTTACAGGGATCGGCAACTTTGGAATTGGAGATCACAAATCTTTCTTCAAAAGCTGGGAAAGGTCTAATTGACGAATACGCCATGTTAGGCATAGTTTGTTGCTTGTTAGGAAACAGACCTATCCATTGTTTTCTAAACTGATTGCTATTAGCATGCTTTTCGTGTCACATGGGTGTGCAGTATGCTGACATCATAAGTTTAAAAATGGTTGTCACTTGTTAGATAAAATAGCATCAACTCCACATTAGCTATCATAAAACACATGTTCCTTATAACTTAACATATCAAATAGACTTATCTTATTCTGTTGTTATCAAGGCAGCCTCATCACTTCAGGCTCCTGGGTCAAGCCAGGTGAAGGGATGCTGCTTTGGTGCGTACCACCTCATTCCAATTCAACAAAATAGTTGCCTCATCCTCAAGCATCTCAGTCATCGTTGATGCCAGATTGAAAGGGAGCATTGCAACCTTTATTTACATCCATCCCTCTTTTCCCTTTATTCTTCATCCAATTGTCCACCATATTTTTCTCATTTTCTTACGTTTAATCACCTTTTTAGTTCTAATCATAGTTTTTTGAGTTATGGCCACTCTATTGCTCTTCTAGAGTTCTAATTGTTTTTTTTCACTACTTTGTCATTCTTTTGAATTTTTTGTGGCAATTATATTGAAATAATTTTAGTTAAAGTTGGTTTAAGCTCAAAATATATTTCACTTATTTTTGCAACTGTCACTCTTCTAGAGTTCTGATTGTTGTACCTTTCGAAAAAAAAAGAGAGTTCTGATCATTGGTTTTTTTCATTACTTTGTCATTTTTTTGAACTTATTGTGGCAATTATTTTGGAATCAATTTAAGTTAAACTTAGTTTAATCTTGAAAATCACAATTTACAAAAGATTGTAATTGAGGGTGGTATTTGATTAATTATTTGATATTATCATTCATTTAGTTCTTTGTTTTTAATATTCTTTTCTATTATACATTGTAATTCAATCTTAAAAAAAGTTTTCTTGTTGGTTAGGCATTCTTGTTGGTCTTTGAGGGGCTGGGACAAATCCTTTTTAAATGGTTGAACTGTCTTCTTGTGTTTTTCTTTTCCCCTTCTGGCTCATGGTTTGAATTTGCTTGTTTTTTTTTTTTTTTTTTTTGGCTTCCACCTTCTTGGTGGATCCTTTTCTTTTTCCTTTTTGTTATTTTCTGGAATAATTGTACTGGAATATAGGAGAATACTTTGAACAGGTAGACTAAGATCTTTTCACAGATTGCTCAAATAAAAAGTCATTGCTTGTGTCATTTGTGGAGAACATACATAGGTTATCTCCCTTACATGAAGCGTTTCTGGCACCTATTGGATACTGAGACATATTTCAACTTGGCATTTGTTGTTTTGTGTGAGATATGGCACTTCTTTCAGCAAGAACATGCTCATGTGGAGGACAGAAAGAAGTGATTGATTAAAATGGTACTTTGGCAAGCTATTAAAATGGTTGTAGAGAAATCACATGGTTTTCAAAAATGGACCAGACCTAGTTCGTAATCTTGTTGAAATTGTTGGCAATTACATCATAGCTGGGCTCACACTGGTGTAAATTGGACGATGATGATGGATGGGTATCTATAATTGGGGAATAATCACTTTTATTTAGCTTTTATTTGACTGTATTCCCTCTTATTCTTAAGGGGTTGTACAGATTCTTTCCTTGATTTCCATAAATCATGAAATTTCCTTTTAACCCTTAACAAAAATAATTCATTGCTCACCTGAGTTGGGCTAATGCCTTACCTCTCAACCAGGCCGCTTTGGAGGCTTGTCACTTGTCATTGCATTTCGCATTGATATTGTTAAGTCTTATGTTAAACTTTATAGGGTATTTAGATATATATCTAAGGATCCATTTACATACTACCTTATATATGTACTCTTTGAGTCCTCATATGAAATTTAGTTGATTGTTTTTCCCACTTGCACATGGTACCAGAGCTCAAGGAGAAATCCTAGCCTCTCCACCACTCAGCAGTCGTCCTTCGCCGTCGACCGCCGCCTTCGACCGCCGTCGCTGGCCGTTCCGCAGTCGGAAAGTCGTCGGCACTCTGCAGGATGTCACTGCAGCCACTGGGTTGATGTCTTCAGCCTCCGGCGCCTCCTCTTCTCCCTGCCGGAAGTTAGGGTCACGTCCGGCGGCTTCCTTCTTCGCCGTCGGCTCCTCCAGCCAGCCTCCGACGGCCCCTACCTGCCTCCGCCAACCTTGGTATGCCAATATTCATCGTCGACAGGCCCTTCTAAGGCCTGTCTGGTAGGTTTAAAGGGGTACAGTCCCTCTTCTCTACGTGACGGCTCTTGCTGTTGCCCTTTATGTATATCCGTATGTAAACGGAGTATAGAAGATCAGTTCTACTACCACTGGTGAGATTCGGTGGCTCTACCACTGCTGGATGCTACGTATCTCTAGTGTTTTCCTTGATTTTTTGCTACTACTGCTTGTATTTTGTATTCTCCGTCTGCATCTTGAGTATTGGGGACACCAGTTCGTATTTTTCAGCCTTATTTCAGATCTGATTTCTTCCTTTGCTATGGCTTCCCGCGAATCTCTTGTTAAGAATTTAAGTGGTACTTCAGAAAAGTTGAATGGCAAGAATTATCTATTATGGTGACAAAGCTCTGAAACCTTTTTAGTTGCACACCGTAAACTCAAGCATCTGATCCAGTCTCCTTCGGATGCAAAGGATAGCTTTTATGAAGATTGGTTTGCTGATGACTCAGCCATTGTCTCCTGGATGATGAATATCATGGAACCCACAGTTGTCCGTAGTGTTATGGTTCTTCGTCCAGCCAAGAAAATCTGGGACACCCTCAAACAAATGTATGGTTATGAAAAGAATATTGCTCGGGTTTATGAAGTATATGAGCGTATCTTTACCTTGAAGATGGGCGATAGTTCAGTCCAAGATCACTTTGGAGCGCTTCATGCACTTCTAGACGAACTTGAATTGTATCAACCACTTACCTCAGATATTACTGCCATGCGTAGATACAGAGAGGAGCTTGCTGTAGCTGTTTATCTTTCTGGACTACATCCGGATATCTCTTCTCAGATACGAGGCCAGATTTTGAGGGCTGATTCTACTCCAAGTCTGGAAAGCACATTTGCTAGAGTCCTATGTGTCTCTACAGGTGGACCTGCTACTACTGTCCCCACTGTCGATCATTCTGCTATGGCTGTTCGTGGTCGCGGTCGCGGTCGCAATTATGGTAGAGGAGGCCGAGGACGAGGTAATTCTAAAGGTCGAATCCCTTGTGAGCATTGTGGTCGCATCAACCACAGGTTAGACAGATGTTGGGAGAAGTTTAGTAAACCGGAGTGGGCACAAGCTTCCACAGAGGTGACTCAGACATCTACAAATGCTCCTTCCACCAGTGTTCAGTTAGTGACCTTATCTCAGGAGGAGTATGCACAATTCCTTCAGTAGAGAGACTCAGTCTACACCTGCCGTTACATTTTATGCCACTGCTTTCACCTCAGGTACTTCTGGTTCGGTTGCCTCTAGGGACAGTTCCTGGATCATTGATTCAGGAGCATCCTCTCACATGACAGGTAGTCATGATCTTTATTCCCGCTTTTCTAAATTACCTGACTTTAGATCTATTTTTATAGCTGATGGTCGAACCTGTAAGGTAATTGGGCAAGGTATTATTCGTGTTACGTCCAAATTAATCCTAGATAAAGTCCTTTTTGTACCAGAATTTCCTGTAAATCTTTTATCCATTAGCTCTATTACCAAACAATTAAACTGTTGTGTGACCTTTTTCCCTTTTCACTGTACCATTCAGGATTTGCAGACAGGGAAAAGGATTGGTTTGAGGCGTGATAGAGGACAGGGTGTGTACCTGTTAGTTAAAGATGAGATACCTCGCGGCATTGCTACTCTTGCTTCCACAGCTGATTCATCGTTCACATGGCATTATCGACTTGGCCATCCTGTTCATCAGAAACTTTAACAAGCTCTACCTTGGTTGTCTGTATCTTCTTTTCAGTGTGAGTCTTGTGAGTTAGGTAAGCATCATCGTGCTACCTTTAGAGGTCTACGTCTAGTTAGGAGTAAGCGTCCTTTTGATTTAGTCCACTGTGATGTTTGGGGTCTAGCCAGAACTTCTTCAGTGTTTGGCTACAGATATTATATTGTCTTTGTTGATAACTTTTCTCGTGTGTCTTGGGTGTATTTGTTGAAAGACAGAGTCGGTGTTTTTGACACAGTTAAGAAATTTTTCATGGAAATAAAGAATCGATTTTCTATTTATCCTAAAATCTTTTGCACTGACAATGCTTTAGAGTTTACTCAAACAAGTCTTCGACAATATTGTAAATCCTTGGGTGTGTTGCAGCAAACTTCCTGTCCTCATACAGCTCAGCAAAATGGAGTGGCAGAGCGTAAGCATCGACATATTCTTGATGTTGCTCGGTCTCTCATGCTTGAAATGCATGTTCCCAAGTATCTGTGGTCTGATGCTGTTCTCACTACAGTGTACCTCATCAATCGCATGTCGTCCACACCACTTAGTGGGGATATCCCATTACATAGGCTTTATCCAAGGGTTGATCTTTCCTCTCACTCCTCGGATATTTGGGTGTGTAGCTTTTGTTCAGGACTTGACTCCCAACCTGGACAAACTTACTCCAAGGTCTGTTAGGTGTGTATTTGTTGGTTATTCTAGTATTCAGCGTGGCTATCGTTGTTATCTTCCTATCACCAGGAAATACATTATTTCTACTGATGTCACCTTTTTCGAAGGTCAAAGATTCTTTGATAACAATCTTCCTGTTTCTGATAGTGTTCCATTGCCTTCGGTGATTGAGACTAGGGAGATAGATGTTACTGATGCTCTTATTGCAGGAACCGAGGTATCTGGCACGTTGCAGGTATATCGACGATAACCACGTCCTTCCGGTACCAATCCCTCTTCATCGTCTGCAGATCTGCCACCTATTGACCTTGATTTGCCAATTGCCATCAGGAAAGTTACACGTGCTTCTTCTACTGCACACCTTATCTCTCATTTTGTGAGTTATGAGCGACTTCATCCTTCCTTTCGTGCATTTGCTTTGTCTATCTCTTTTGAGTCCATTCCCAGGAACTACCAGGAGGCAAGCCCAGTACCTCAGTGGAAAGTAGCTATAGATGATGAAATGGAGGCACTGAGATCCCGAGGAACGTGGACACTAGTATTTAGACCAAAGCAAACCAATGTTGTAACTTACAGATGGCTGTTCGCTATAAAGTATAAAGCAGATGGTACGGTGGATTGCTACAAAGTCCGGTTGGTTGCCAGGGGGTTCACACAGGAATATGGCATTGATTATACTGAGACTTTCTCTCCTGTTGCCAGATTAAATTCCATCAGGGTCATTCTGTCAGTGGCTATAAATAATTCCTGTAATTTGTGTCAACTGGATGTAAAAAATGCATTTCTGTATGGTTATTTGTCTAAGCTAGTATATATGGAGCAACCTCCAGGGTATGTTACTCAGGAGGAGAATCAAGTATGTTTGCTTAAGAAAGCAATTTATGGACTAAAACAGAGTCCACGAGCCTGGTTTGAAAAGTTTAGCAGTATTGTATCTGCTTGTGGCTTCTGCCGCTGTGTGGTGGATCACTTTGTATTCTACAGGGAAACAAAGGATGGTTGTGTCCTGTTGGCTGTCTATGTGGATGATATCTTGGTTACAGAGAGTGATACCACTGGTATTTAGAAGACAAAAGATTATTTGCAGAAGTACTTTGTTACCAACGACATGGGTAGACCTAAGTATTTCTTAGGTATTGAATTTGCATTCGCTAGAGACAGGATGATTCTATCACAGAGAAAGTATGCTATGGATCTCTTACATGAGACTGGCCTTTTGGGGTGCAAGCCTAAGACTACCTCAGTGGATCAAAGTCTGAATTTTTGGGATAGCTCCTCACCTCAATTAGAAGATGTTGGTAGATACAGGAGATTGGTAGGGAAGCTGATTTATCTTACTGTTACTCGACCTGATATTACCTACATTGTGGGGGTTCTTAGTCAGCTCATACAGGGACCACGAATGGTGCACTGGCTAGGAGTCTTAACGGTGCTGGCCTACATCAAGAAGACTCCAAGCAAAGGTTTGATCTATAAAAAGAATGGCCATCTGCAGATAGAAACCTATTTAGACTCTGGTTATGCTGGGGATAAAGGAGATAGAAAGTCCATTTCTGGATATTGTACATATGTTGAGGGCAATCTTGTTACATGGTGCAGTAAGAAACAGAATGTAGTCTCTCGCTCCAGTGCAGAAGCAGAGTATAGGTCCATGGCCCACACTATTTGCGTGATGATATGGCTTCGCTCATTTCTGACTGATTTGGGTTTTTCTACTCCTTCACCTATGTCCATGTATTGTGACAATCAGGCAGCTATTTACATTGCTAATAATCCCACCTTTCATGAAAGTACTAAATATATTGAGGTGGACTGTGACTTTGTTCGTGAAAGTGGTGCAAGGAGCTGTGTTTACTCCTTATATCAAGTCGTCTAATCAGTGTGCTGGTGTCTTCACTAAAGGACTTAGTATTGGAACTTATAGTTATCTTTATAACAAGTTGGGCATGATTGATATATATGCTCCAGCTTGAGGGGGAGTGTTAAGTCTTATGTTAAACCTTATAGAGTATTTGGATATCCATCTAAGGATCCATTTACATACTACCCTATATATGTACTTTTTGAGCCATAATATGAAGTTTAGTTGATTGTTTTTCCCACTTGCACAGATATCTTTGGTTGGGTCGTCGCACTGGTTCCTGGGCCTCAGCCAATATTTCTTGTCATTTTGACAAATCTCTTAAGTTTTTATTTTATTCCACGATAACAATTCTTTTGAGTTCTGCACAAACTTCTTCCTTCTTATCACGTATTTGACTGAAGAGAGCAATACATAGAGAAGAGATGAGTTGGTAGATGTCGTGAACTAACAAATCACTTTATTTCGCTCCCTTCTTTCCGTCATCTCTGTGTGAGAAGTTATTTGAGAACCTTTTCCTGTTATTAAGTATCAGAAATCATTGCATATTATTGTGAATTTCTGCATTGTTATATTTTTGTAATTCTTTATAAAAAGAATTACAGAATACCTAGCATACTTGAATATTTTATAATGTTATGTGGATTTTGGTTCATGACACTTTAAGTTGATATAATAGGTGAAATTGTTGGTGCATTGTCAATACCTATCAGAGATGGTGCCAATACATTGAAGCGGGCAAGCTCAATTAATATGCTACGGGAACTAGGTGACAACCAAGAGATTTTATCATATCCTTTAAAAAAGAGGGTACGTTTGTCTATGTTGTATGCATAATGCATGTGGTAATTTTTTGATTCTCACTTGATGAGTAAACATCTGCAGCATTTCCTTTAAAGTAATCATTTAAGTTATAGAAAGATGCTTGTAACATTCAGGTTCAGTCTAGTGGTGGGAACGAGGATCGTGGCAGTTTATCAGTCTCCACTTCTTTTCTTGACCAAAGTTCTATCAACCTCCAAAGGGAAAAAGACAATTCAATTATTACTGATGGTGATATTGGCTTCTGGGTGGGTCTTGGCCCCTCAGGACCGTGGGAGAGCTTTGGGTCATTATTAGCACTTTCAGTTATTCCTAAGTCCCTTGATGGAAAACATTTTGCCTTTGAAGTATACATGAGGAATGGCAGGAAGCATGCAGTCTTCAGGCCTCTTGTGACAGTAGTTAATGATACAGATGTTAAACTAGAAGTGTCAGTGTGCCCAGCGTTCAAGCTTGGTAGCTCACTTGGTGAAATCACAAATAGTGTTGCAGTAGTAACAGAAGAAATTTTTGAAAATCAGCATTGTCAACCTTTTCCTGGTCACGGCAACAGATGGCCTGGTATTCGTAGTACTGATCCAGGCCGTTGGAGTACAAGGGACTTGTCACATTCACAGGTGGTACAAAGCTTATTGTTCTTGAATTTTGGCTCATGTTTTTTTGATGAATATATTCTCAAATATAAATGTGTATTTTGAAGGATATTTCTGAGATTCGCCCCCCTCCTGGATGGAAATGGACCTCTGCCTGGACAATTGATAAGATGGGTTTTGTGGACGGTGAGGGGTGGGCATATGGTGCTGACTTTCAGAGCATTACTTGGCCACCTAGATCATCGAATCACAATTCAGGTTCCTCTGTTAATGTTGTCCGTAGAAGACGATGGACGCGTACAAGGCAGGCACAGCAAAATGTTAATGATGTGACAAATGTGTTAGCTGTCATGATCCCAGGGTCTTCTGCTGTTTTACCATGGTCAATTGTGGCATTTGACTCGGATCGTTGTTTGCAAGTGAGACCTTATGGTGAACTTCCAGAAGTCCAGTGCACCTGGGGCCAAGCCTTTGGCCTGGCATCTGCCTCTAATATTGCTGACGATGAAACTATTATCAACCAGGGACTGCTTTCTAGGCAGAATACCTTGAAGCGAGGGAAGTATTCAATGATCCCTTCTGCTTTCATGTTGAAACAACTTGAGAAAAAGGATGTTTTTTTACGTTGTGATTCATGTTCTGGCTCCAAGCAGCATTTCTGGTTGAGTGCTGGGGTGGATGCGTCTGTTCTCCATACAGATTTAAATATTCCTGTTTATGATTGGAAAATTACTGTTAGT
This sequence comes from Posidonia australis, assembly GCA_024699735.1. Taxonomy (NCBI): domain Eukaryota; kingdom Viridiplantae; phylum Streptophyta; class Magnoliopsida; order Alismatales; family Posidoniaceae; genus Posidonia; species Posidonia australis. Next base: position 41,641 of record JAMKQA010024128.1, read on the forward strand.
TCACCTCTTAGACTTGAAAACAAACTTCCGTATCAGGCAGAATACTCCATATGGGAAAAATCAGTTGAAGGTAATTATGTGGAAAGGCAGCATGGTGTTATGTTGCCAGAAAGCAGTGAGTTCATATATTCAGCAGACTTGTGCAAGCCTATTTACCTTACATTGTCTGTTCAAGGTGGTTGGGTTTTGGAAAAGGTATTAAGATTACAGTAATTTGGTGTTGTTGTGTGAAAAGTTACGGTCAAAACCAGTTCCTTTCCAAGTGATGTATTTCTTATTTTTCAGGATGCGGTTCTGATTATGGATCTTTTTGGACTGGAGCATGCATCATCATTTTGGATGGTTCACAAACAAAGTCGCAGGTATTCTGAACTTTAAGTTTCATCTTCATAACTATTTTGTTACCACAATTTAAGTGTGTGAAATTGATGTCAAGACTTTCTGGATTGTACTGTGACTATTTGATACTTGTGAAATTGAGAGAATAAAAGAGAGTTTATTGTCTGAGGTTAGATATTACATATTTACAGGGTTGGATAAACGGATATCTAATTATCCTAATACAAGATAGACTATATAACCTCCTAACATTATTAAGCTCCTAACACTTCCCTTCAAACTGGAATATATTGATAATGCCCAGCTTGGTACAAAGAGACTTATATGATCATACATGCAACCATTTAGTGAAGATGTCTGCAAACTGATTAGAGAACTTCCTATAAACCGTAGAGATTATTCCTTACATCACCATGTGTCGAATGTAATGACAATCCACTTCAATATGTTTAGTACGTTTATAGAAAGTTGAATTGTTAGCAAATATGAATAACCACTTGATTATCACAATATATTTTTATGGACACATCAATAGAGAAGCCTAACTTTATCAGAAGGGAGCGAAGCTACATCATTTCACAAGCAGTCTATACCATAGATTGATATTCGACCTCAGTACTGGATCTAGAAAAAACACTCTGCTTCTTGCTACATGATGTAACAAGATTTCCTCAGACATATGTGCAGTATCTAAAGGTAAACTTTTGATCACTCTTATCTCCTACATAACTGCCTCAACATGTAGATGGTTGTTCTTTCTATAAATCAATCCTTGACCAGGAGCTTTTTTAATATAAAATAGTACTCATAAGGCCTCCAACTAGTGTACTGTTCTTGGCTCCTGCATAAACTGATTGAGCATTCCAATGGTGTATGCAATGTATGGACGTGTAACAGTCAGATAGATAAACTTTCCAATCAGTTGCTTGTACTCATCAGTGTCCTCTAACAGAGACGACAAATTATCCCAAAGATCCAGGCTCTGATCAAATGGAGTGCTCTCTGGTTTGCACCTTAGCAACCCTGTCTCCTATAAAAGGTTCAACACATATTTCCTCTGGGATAACGTCAATCTATCTTTGGCATAAGTAAACTCAATACTTAAAAAATACTTAGGTTTGTCCATGTTTTTAGTAATAAAGTGTGCCTATAAGTAGCTCTTTGTCCTTTAAATGACTGTAGTATCACTACCAGTGATCAAAATATCATCCGTTTACACTGTAAGAATCACAATTCTACTCTCTGTGCATAAATTAGAGTAGTCGACAGTACATCGTCAAAAATCATAATCCACAATGATATCACTGAATTTCTTGAACCAGGCACGTGGATTCTACTTGAGGCTATAGATTACTTTCCTGAGTAGACAGACTTAATGCTCCTCCTGAGCAACATATCCAAGAGATTGCTTCATATACACCTGTTCTGTAAGAGGATGTTTCGAAATCAATAATTCAAGAACTATCCTTCAAGGCTAACAAACAAGAGGTACTTGAAGTGGAAGTAGTAACATGTGAGGCTATAGCAATAGAGGACTAGCTTTCGCGAAACTACAGGAATTGTGCGTACTCATCCTGTGAGAGGGTTACTGAAGGCATACTGGTAACAAGAGTAACTGTGGGTGTAGTAGTCTATATCTCGATAGAAGTTTATATCCAATTTGGTTTTCCGAACTTCTCCCAACAACGATCTAATCGGTGATTTATTCTACCTTAGTACTTGCATGATGCGCGGCCTTTGCCATTTGTACGTCCACGGCCTTTGCCATTTGTACGTCCACGGCCTCCTCCCCGACCAGAGTTGTAAACATGATCCCAGGTAGCAGCTATAGCAAAATGATCAGATGAAGTAGTGGACATGCCAGAAGAAATACGGAGGACGCACCAAAAGAAATATGAAGGACACGAGAGAAGGTAGTCTCCAAACTGGGAATAGAATCTGCACCAATGATCTAACTCCGAATCTGAGAAGAGAGTTCTGGAGTCAAACAAGAAAGATAGGCTGCAACGATTAGCTCCTCTCTGTACTTGCGTATAGTAGTAATATCAGATGTCGGAAGCTGATATTAAGCTCGTCCGGAAGGGTCCTCAGTGAAATAAAGTGGTCCTGTACAGAGTTGTCTTCCATCCGTAATAAGAAAATCTGCTCATATATCTTAAAAACACGAGAAATATTCTTCATGTATCCGTACATCTGATTCAAGGTGACCCAAATTTTCTTTATAGGTCTTAAAAACATCACACCACGAACAACATTTTGTTTCATGTTATTTGCCATCCAACAGACAATAGTAGAGTTATCAGCATACCAGCCTTCATAAGTGTTGTCTTTAGCATCTGGAGGAGGCTCAGTAAGATGTTTGAACTTGCGATGTACAGTCAGAAATGTTTCAAAGCTTTGTATCCACAATAAGTAGCTTTTCCCATTAAGTTTCTGAGAGGTCTTACTGAGATTTTTAATAAGAGATTCCCTTGAAGCCATACTGATTTAGAAGAAATCAGATCTGAAAAGTGCTATTTAGGTCCAAAACAATGTAGAAATACTCCCAATTAGATGATATAGAAGTTCAAGAACCTACAAGAGGTAACAGGTGAGGTGGAAAAGATGAAATCACCCTCAGTAGTAGTAGAAAAGAGTATCTACAGTCAGTCACATAAACTGTATAGAGATAAGGACCACCAACACGATCGTCGGTGGTAAAACGGTCCTAAAGTGATTGCAAGATAGGCTTGCTGGCCTATTTGAGGTGACAGGAGTGGACGTTGGTGACTAGAGAGGCTAGCACAGGCAGAAGAAGGGCCTGACGACCCTAGAGGTGATGGAGGAGAGAATTGGAGGGCCAGACGGCGCAGGGGGAGGGGCCTGGAAGGCCTCATGGCATCGACGGAAGGGATTGGAAGGCCTGACGGCACCGACGGAAGGGCTTGGGTGGCCTAACGGCAGAGAAGGGTTCTTAGGTGGCCTGATAGTGGAGAGGAAGGGTATAGGGAGGTTGGACGGTGTCGACAAGATGGCCAGAGAGACTGGTCGGTGTCAGAAAAGCTTGCTGAAGAGGGTGGTGGTTAAGGAACCCTAGGGTTTTCTCCTGGGTTCTGGTACCATGTGAAATAGAGAGAAAATAAAAGAGAAAGTCTATTGTCTGAGGTTACATATTACAAATTTATAAAGTTAGATAAACGGATATCTAATTACTCTAATACAAGATAGACCATATAACCTCTTAACATTGTTAAACTCCTAACATTACTCTAATGATTTATAATCACTCTACTATTTTCACTTACCTTTACCTTTACCTTTGTTGTTATGTGGATGTCCCAAAAGAAAGCGAGTTTGGGAGGTAAGGGAGCTTTGGAAGGTGATGTTATGAAAAGATAACATTAATCTATAAGTAGGTGTATTGATATCCATAACTGTATGTAAGAGGACTATAAATTATAGCATAATAACTAGATCCAGCAAGTTGGAATGTGCATACTGAGCATACTCAATTTGTCGTGTAAATTAGTAAATGCATTGGGCCTACACATCAATTTCTGTTCACTAGGAGTGAAATGAGCACAGATCTTCTTGCTTATGATGGTTTCTCCAACAAAATGGCAATCAACTTCCACATGCTTGGTGTGCTCATAAAATCCTGGATTCCTGGCTTGCTAGCAAAATAAATAGCCATCAAGAACTATCATATGGTATTGGAAATAGCTTGCTAAATCCAATCTCAAACCCAACCATCAAGGAATTCAACCACATCATTGTGCAAGCAGTACAAGCTATTGCTCTAACCTTTACCTCTTCATAAGACACGGCAATATAGATTTTACTACTAGAACTCCCAAATACATTTCCAGAAGTAGATTATTTGTCTGTCTTTAAACCAGCGTAGTCAGTGCCTGAGTTGGCCTCAATATTCAAAGTCCTTGGAACCAGCATAGTCGGCATCATATAGATCCGTAATTGTCACATACCGCCATGTCTATTGTACAGCATGCCCTGCTTCCTGGTGGCTTCTTAGTGTACTTCAAAATCAACTTCGTAGGTTTATCCATAAACTGAGGGACAAACTCAACAACAAAGTAAACATTAGGCCCAGTGTCATTCAAATATATCTTTTTCCCAACAAGTCATGTATATTGTGCCCTGTCCTCAAATAGCTATCTATCACACTCTACAACTGGGGATTTGGATCCCTAGTAGTATCAATAGGCTTGGTGCCAAGCTCACCTGTTTCCTCTAGCAAATCAAGATCATATTTTCTCTATCAGAAAATAGCTCATTGTTTGCCATGTCCAATCTCTATGCCTAACAACAACAAGGTTGAGTCATGTCCCTCGCAACAAGGTGTTCTTACCATGTGCTTCTTGGCCTTCTCAATCCACAACCTGTCAATGCCTCGTGGCAAAAATTCATTAACATACACAGCAAAAGTAAATATATGAGATTGTCTAGAAACAAAACAAGTCTGCTTTGCTGCACACTTCTGGAATCCCAAATCAGTCACATACTCACATTATGGTTGAAATTCTCAAATCAAGCTCTAGGGCTTTGTTTCAGTCCATGGATGGCTTTATTCAATTTGTATACCTACTTCTCCTCTTGAGCTGCAAACCTTGGTGGTAGCTCCATGAAAACCTCCTTTATAATATCACGGTTGAAAAGATATTCTTCATCAAAACTTAGGCCTGTCTCTCTTAATTGCAACACAAACAGGACTCTTCTTCCATGGTACTTTCCCAAGCAAGCTACTTGTTTCCGGATATGAATGGGATAAGGAGCTAAAAGATCCACTACTTCAATACCTGTTTCAAAGACTAAGCAAACTAGCAATAAGATGTGCCAAGCTGACTAAAAGAAATAATGTCAGCAATAGAATGGGGTGGTATACGAGGAAAAGAAGTAGTGGGCTTGTGATCAGCAGCCAAGGACATTTTATTAGTGGATGCCGGAGTCTGTTATGGTGGCTTTAGTCTTCAAGCATATACGCCAACAGCAGGTGAGATCTGCTGTTATGCTTTACATCCAGTAACATGCTGTTACTGTCATAATTGATACACATGCCCCCCTAAGTAACTTCATTTCCCCTATTAATCCGGGATTAATGCATACACATGGGAGTGGTGGCATACATGGAGGTGAAGCACTCTGTTATGGGTGGAATACCATAACAGCAGATTTTTTATGCACCACAGAGGCTTTGGCGTAGGAGGGCACTAGAGAAGATGTGTTGGGACATTGTAGGCTGAGGTCGAGGAGTTAGGCCCAAGCGGAAAGTCATCTCTGCGAAAATAAGGTTTAGTCTCAAAGAAGGTGGTATCTGCAGAAATGAAAAACTAAGGTGAGACTGGGTCATAGCACTTGTACCCTTTTTAAGTACAAAAATATCCAAGAGATATGCACTTAACAGACCGTAGAGGACATTTTGTCATGACTAGGACCATAAATATGGAGAAAACTGGCAGAAATAAAAAACATAAGGATTGTGTGATAGATAATCTTATTGTCTTAACCCTTAACACATAAATTACACACATATATATATATATGAGTATTGGACATCCTAACATAAACGGATATTCATTTACCCATAAGTCTAAACTTGACTCTAATATATAATACTAATACTTCCTTTCAAGTTGAAACATATATATCAATCATATCTAGACGCCTAGTATGGTACGTTGAGTCTCAAATACTCCAACGCTCTAAGTCCTTAGTAAATATATCTGTATGTTGCTTCGAGGACTGTGTGTAGGATGTAGAGATCACTTTTTTATCATCATGTCAAACAAAATGGCAATTTACCTCAATATGGTTAATTCGCTTATGAAAAATAGGATTATTGACTATGAAGATCATGATTTGGTTGTCGCAATGCATGGTTATAGGAGTCTGATGGTGAAACTAAGCTCGCTCAGAAGAGATTTAAGTTATATTATCTTACAAGCCATCTTAACCGTAGAACGATACTTTATCTTAGTACTAGACTTAGATACTACGTTCTACTTCTTGCTACATCATGTAACTAGATTGTCCTCAACATATATGCAAAAACTTAAGATAGACTTTCTATCACTTCTATCATCTGCATAGCTTAAATCAGAATAAGCCTCAATCTGCAAATGACCATGTTTCTTGTAAAGTAATCTTTTTCCTGGAGTACCCTTGACATAAGCGAGTATTCGAAGTGTTACTTGCCAATAGATTATTCTGGGTTCATCTATAAACTGACAGAGAAGACTGACCGCATAAGTTATATCTGACCTCGTGACTGTCAAATAAATCAACTTTCTAATCAAACATCCGTATTATCTATAGGATCCTCTAGAAGCTTTGAGGAACTGTCCTAAAAAGGTGGACTAGGTTCTATAGACGTGCTCTCAGATTTACATCCCAAGAAACCTATCTTCTGTAACAAGTCAAGTATATATTTCCTTTATGACAAAAACATCATCCCTGTGGAATAAGTAAACTTAATGCCTAGAAAATACTTAAGCTTATCCAAATCTTTGGTAACAAAATGTCTCTTTAGACACTCCTTGGTGTCAAATATGGCTACAGCATCACTCCTTGTCAACAAAATGTTATCAACATAAACCACAAGAATCACACAACCATCATTCGTTTTCTTGTGAAAGACTGAATGGTCTACAACACATCTGTGAAAACCACCATCAGTCACTACTCTGATGAATTTCTCGAATTATGCTTGTGGATTTTGTTTAAGCCCGTAAATAGCCTTCTTAAGCGTGTACATACTATTTTCTCCTTGAGCAATATACTTTAGAGGTTGCTCGATAAGGATCCATTTTGTCAAATCGTCATATAAAAATGTATTCTTAATGTCCATCTAAAATAGCTCCCATGATTGGTTGATTGTCACAGAGAACAATATTCGGATAGAATTAAGGCGAGCCACAGGTGAAAAAGTCTCAACATAATCAACCTTATTTGTCTGTGAGAAGCCATAAGCCATTAAATGAGCCTTGTAGTAACCCATTCAGTCATCTGATTTGTACTTCACAATGAACATCCATCGACAAGTGACTATACTTGCTCCTAAAGGATAGGTCACAAGTTCTCACGTACCACGTGATTACAATGCTTCCATTTTCTCATCCATGGTAAACTTTCTAATGTGATATTTGAATAGTTTCCTAGTAATTCTTAGGTATAGACTTAGAAGAAAGAGACATGGTAAAGTTACAAAATGTGGGGTGAAGGTTATCATAAGACATAAAATTGAGAATAGAATAAGCAATGGAAAATCTTTTACCTATTCGCAATACAATAGGTAAGTCAAGCTCTAATGCAGTGGATTTTGGAATGTTTTAATCTATAGTCGAGGTTTAAAATGGTTCAGCTGGAGGAAGCAAAGGTGACTGCTAACGACAACGATAAACATGCAGTGTACGGTGTTCGTGATTGTTTTCAATATCAGAGTTGCCATCTATGGGTATAAGAGTAGGCAAAGAAATATATTCTGCTTGGTCCTCACTCGACTCAAAGTAGGCCTTAAACTCAAAAAAAGTGACATCAACTAACACATAATATCTTCTCGTCTGAGGATGAAAACAATAGTATCCTTTTTACGTGCAAGAAAATCCAACAAATATACACTTAATGGACTTAAGAGATAATTTGTCAAAACTAAGAGAGAGATTTTGAACCAAAGTAACACAACCAAATACCTATGGTGGCAAGGAAAATAACTCAGAGTCAGGACAGAGTCGCCTGAGAGGCATCTCATCACCTAAGGATGTGAATGACATCTTATTTATTAGAAAGGCTATAGTGAGAATTGCATCCGACAATAGGTGTTTTGGGACCTTTATTTGCAATATAATAAGTTCAACAACATCTAGTATATGTTAATGTTTCCTTTCCGTCATATCATTTTTTTGTAAAGTACATGGACATGTGGCTTGATGTATTATGTCTAAGGATGCATAAAGAGACCAAAAATCTTTTTGAACAATTTCAAGTGCATTGTTAATGTGCAAATATTTTAGAGTAATAGAGAATTGTTTAACAACAAATATACCATGAAGTCGATCTTTCAACAAATAAATCCATGACGTACGAAAGTAGTCATCAATAAAGAAAATGTAATATCTATGACTTAACACTGATTAAACACGACTTGGACCTCAAACATTACAATGAATCAAATAAAATAAATTCTGGCTTGACATTAACCATAAACGCTTAAAAGTAACACAATGATGTTTACATAATTGACAAGACTCACAATCAAAAGGTGACACTGAAATCCATAGAAAAGTTTGTTGGAGTTTTTAATGTGACGGATGACCAAAACAATAATAACATAAAACAGATGACTTTGACATAGACACAAAAGTCACCAAACTATGTGGAATCTTGTCTTGAATAAGTAGGTACACGTTGTCTCTATGCTTACGATTTAAATCAATCTTCTTCTTCATTTGTAAATCCTGAAAGATACAATAAAAAGGAAAAAAGGAGACAAAGCACATTAATTGAATGATAATGACACTAATGAATAACAAATTTATTGAGAAGTCAGGTACGTAAAGAACATTGTCTAGTCTGATCTAAGAAGAGGCTTGAACGACTCCTTCTCTAGAAACAGAGCATGAATGGCCATAGACAATCATCACAGAGGAGATATTGGAAAAGGTCACATGTATCTTACATATGGAAGGAAGTTCTAGAGTCTATGATTCAAAAACTATCTCTAGAAGTAATCATAGCGTTACTCGTACCTAAATGGGAAACATAGGCACTGTGGTAAGAGGCTTCGGTGGCCTGAAGCTGTAGAAACCACGTGTCGTCAGCTTGAGATATACTATCAGTCTGATTCATAGGAAAAGTGATATTAGTCATTGTAGAAGATGACTCAATAGTAGTGGTATTCGTTTACTGTAGCTTGTCAAATTTGCCCCAACACTTATAATATTGACAACGAGAGTTACCCTAACCCCCTCGTCCTGCAAAGCCACAACCACATAAGGAGGATGCAGCTATAGCAGATTGATTTGTAACAATAACTGGCGTCATTGTAGAAATTTTAAGGACTCTAGAGAAGGTATTTTGAAGGTCTACAACACTTAGAATTTGTCCACGGATCTGAAAATTTTCTACCACTGCTAATTCTTCCTAATACTGTTTCATCTTCGTGATATCTGCTGTCAAAAATTGGTATATATCAAGCTTGTCTAGTAGACTACGAAGTGTAATGAAATGCTCCTCATAGAATTAAACGTTGGTTTCGTCTCGAACTTCGGTCTGACAAAAGTAGAAAATGTGTCGGACATCGGTGGAAATGCAGTAAATTTACGGAAGTCCATGGAAATGGTCAACAAACTTTGAATTTTGATTTGAAACTTTTGGATAAACTAAAGTAAGTAATAATCTACATCTTAGACTGCTTAGATCAACTTCCTTAATATGTATCACATGAAAATATAGTAGATAAACCTAATAGAAATATCCTGAAGTATAAATAATACATAAAAATACTTAATAAATGTTTAAAAACAAAAAGACTTAAAAAAGTTACCTTATATATGCTTAATACCATGAAGAATACCTTGGTTGATCAAAATATTCTTCCTGTACACAGTCATATTGTGTTCTAGGTGAATTTGTTGTTGAATTTGAGACTCTCCTCCGAACACGTAGTTGTTCCAAGACATGATTATAATATGTCTAATATTCATTGATGAAGTAGTGATATTGTAATATTGGCAGTTGTATTAAGAATTTCATTGGTGGATATTGAGGAATTTTATATACTGGTTGAGGTTGTCGAGGACGCTCAGGTGGTTGCTCTTCATATTGTATTGAAAGAGGTGCATAATGAAATAATGAATCCATATCTCATCTAGTTTGTTCGTTTTGAGCATAAGAAGATGTAGTTCTTGTCCAATCGCTTTAGTGCTATAGTCTGTTTCCCAACAAAACCACCTCCATAAAAACTATAATCATAAGGATCTCTAAGATCATGAATACCCAAAGAGTCAAATGAGTCTAACAAAAATCCTCTTGTATGATTGTTCCAAGAATCTTCATTTAGTTGTTCATCACGACGACCCCGTCATCGATAATGAATTTCTGGTTGGCCTCTATGATCCTCACATTGTGTAGCATATATGAAAACATCCTCCCTTGTAAATGGGCTAAGTGGCCTTTGTGTCTCTCTCTGTTCTTGTAGCTCTTCTGTTGCAGGTGGTGTTACATCTATAATCCCACCATCATTGTCGTCTGGTAGTTGTGTGCCATCATCATCATCTGTGCTATTGTCACCCCCTAAGCCTGGAGTATGTCCACGAGAACGTCCTGATTAGCTCATATATTCCTCTACATCAATGTCTATTTCACTAGCAATTCTAGAAGATTGTTTACCTTCTGCTTCATCTAGAACTGGTTCTCCATTTTCTTGCAACCACTAAAGTATGAGATCATCATCTTCGTCCTCGTTATAAATATATGCAGGATCTATTGGGTACATGTAATCTTTTTCTTCTCCCTCTTTAATATGTTTTATTCTTAACCGTATGTTATAATGCACAAATACCAAATCATTCAACCTTGCAGTGCCTAATCTGTTTCTTCACTTCGTATGAATAAGATTGAATGTACTCCAATTTCGTTCACAACCAAATGCTACTGTCATTTGAGATAAAACCTTTACAGCAATATTCCTCAGATTTGGAGCGTCTATTACATTTAACATCCACTATTCACCTGAAATATGATATTTATTTATTAACTATACTATAAAATAATATTATGAAATAAAAGAAATGATATTAAAAATATTACTTAAAATCATTGTGTCACGAGAACGTATTATATGATGTTCTCCAAATAACATAAGTTCATCTCGAAAGTACTTCATTTTACTGAAAGTTTGTACTTGGACATTGACATTATGCTTCAATTTTTTGATCACATCTTTAACAGATGCTAATAAATCAGTACGACTACTAAGTTGATGACTATACTGCAACCATAGATTCAAATAATATACTACATTAACAAAAAAAACTTATTTAGCAAACAATTTTGTAATAAATGAAATATAATGATGAAAATTATGAATGTTCATGTTAAAATGCTTACCAGCTTCATGTAGAGAATGAAGAAGCATGTTAGTCCATCTGTCATCTATAATTTTGAGATATGTCTTAGATGATTTGTATGCTACATCAGTCACGTATCCTTCATCAATCTCATTGCCTCATATAAGAAATCCATGGTAGACTTCTTATCACCATCCAACAATCGAAGGATCTTTGAAACTGATGCCATAATATGTACAATCTTTCGACAATTCTCCCGAAAATGTACATTATTTATAATTGAATTTACTCTCCTACCAATTGAACTTTCATTCTCGTGGTATTTGTACCACTGTGGCGAAATGAACATATACTTTGGTCCATTTCTTCGATCAATCATACTTTGAAGAGCAATATAATTTGTTGCAAATCTGGTGACTCCTGGACGAATCAAATTACTACCACAACACTCAGGTGACCTCATTAAAGTTAGTAAAAAAGAATGGTTGTAAATGAAATTTGTTACAACCTTTGCATCTCTCACTATCTTTTCCACTAACATCGTCTTCCCAAAGTCTTTAAGTATTAAATCAATACAATGAGCTGCACATGATGTCTAATATATGCCATACTTTCTCATAATCTTAAAGCCAGTCTTTTTAAATTTACTTCCATTATCAATCACATTCTGCACCACATTTGCTACTCCCAATTGTTTAATGATTTCTTCCATTTGCTTGTATATGTACTTATAATCTTTGACAACATCAGAAACATCAATGGACTTCAAGAAAATTGTACGACCATCACAAAAAATAATGAAATTGATGATCTGTTTCCTTGTAGTACTTGTCCAACCATCACACATGACAGTCACCTTATAGACTGGTCATTGCCATTTCAAGCTATTAATATAAGTTTCTAATTCTTTCTTCTCTGCTTTAAGATACTTGTTCATGATCTTATACTCAGTTGGTGTCTTTACTCCTGCATATGCTATAAATAAGGTCTCTTTGTTGTTTTTGCAGGGATAACATTGAAGAAGATATATTTTACTACAGCTTGACTAATTTTTTTCCTAGCATTTTCAAATATGTCTTTAATTATCTTCTGTTTTGAGACTTTTTTTCTAACTGTAGCTGCATCTGGATTGTCGTATCTTTGACTATATGTTCTAAATATTCCAGCAATGCCTTTACCTTTATCCTTTTATGTCATGCCACTGTCACTATCACTGTCACTGTCACTTCCACTTCCCTTGTAAGTTTGAGTACTACTTGTCATATGAAATCTTTCAATTTGCTCTCTATGTCATTCTTCATTTCTAAATTCAATTACTGATCTTCTATACATTTCTCTATCTTCAAAAGTGTTACAGTCTACAGGATAAACCATATCATCATCTGAATTCGATATGGGAATAGTGCTAGAAGTATTCTCATTGAAGAGAATCTTGTTGAATCTTTCTTCTCTTCTCTTCTTATCACTTTTTTTTTGCTTTAGTGTACTTTAATAGGTCTTTCATTTGAGTAGAAACTGTAGATACTAAGGCTTCTCTAGAAGGGGGTGAATAGAGAATTTCTGATTTTTAATTAGTTTTAACGTTAATATGCAAATTTAAGAAGATAAAACTTAATCACATACACATTCAAACACAAGTACTCAGAGAATTTATAGTGGTTCAGCCAACCCCAGCTTAGTCCACTCCTCAAGTTCCTTACTTGAGACTTAACCCTTTTATTCAATAACTAGAATATTACAAGTAACTAATTTACCTTTTTTGTAGCCTTGAATCACAATTTCCTTCTCCTTCCCGGAGAATAACTCAAAGCACTTGAAGACGAGAGTGACCTTTGAACACCTTGTGATCTCACTCTTGCTTGTCGGAATGAAAGTTGAAGCTCTTTGTACTTGAAGCGAAGTATTGATGGAATTTTGACCCACTCACTTGAAGCACTAGAAGTATGATAGCTCAATAAAAATTCAGTGGTTTGTGAGCTGCATCTGGACATTAATTTATAGTGTTAGGCTTTCCTCTAAGTGTGACTAACGACTAGTAAATCTTTTGTTTACTGACATAAGATTCGGTATGTCGAAAATATTCGGTCGACCGAAATATGTAACGGTCGGGATAATTCGGTATTCCGAAATATTTCGGTGTGTCGAATATGCTTTCAGCTTCCTTGTTCCTTGAATTTCGGTGTACCGCCTGATGTGTTGTTTTCTTCTGATTCGGTATACCGAAAATATTCGATATGTCATTTTGCTTGTAGCTTTATTTCTTCTTTGAATTTCGGTGTGTCGTTTGATGTGCTGTTTTCTCCTGAATCGGTATTCTGAAAATATTCGGTATGTCGAATAACATGTGACTTACATATCCTTTCTTCCTTTTCATATTAATACATTTTTATATCTTATGAATACAAATATGTGATCTTTACATCTCATGACACGTACTTAAATGAATGTTTTACAATTTAGTACTTGAATTCTTCATATGGTTTTATATAATCACCTGCGTTTAATTATACAAAAATTGTTATCATCAAAATAAATATAAGATTTTTCAACAATCTCCTCTTTTTTGATGATGACAAAACAAAAGCTCTCCCTACCAATAGACATCTATGATTGAGTGATGTATATGAATTCAGAAATGAATCTTTAAAGTATATCATTAAAAACTATATGAAAAACAATCATATAATTTAACAGATAAGTATTCGAATATCTTAAGAGAAATAAAAATAAACTTTAAAGATTTTAAAGATTCACACACAATGATATGGTCTCTCCCTTTTTGTCATATTCAAAAAGATCCATAATAAAACAGTAAAAGAGAGAAAAGAGAGCACAAGTTAAAGCTTGAGTTGGAAAGAAAATATATCAAGACGCAGGAGGCGAGCCTTTTTGAAAAAATTCTTGCATATTGGCATGATATTCCTCAAGTTGCTCCTAGTAGGCTTCTAACTTGGTGTGAGTGATTTTAGTAGATTCTTCAAGGCAAGTGAGAATGAGATCCATCCTCGCTTGGTTTTCTTCATGAATTTGTTGTTGGAGTAAGTCAATTTTCTTAGTGATGGAGTCATCATTGTCCTCATCAGAGCTTTCGGAGTCTTTTTCGATGTACGGAGCAGAAGAGGTGGATGGAGGAATTCTTTTTGAAATTTTCGACCGTTCAAGAGTTTGTTCCATTTTTTCTATGGTCGACATACCTAAGGGTTTTGACTTGACAATCATCCTAGATTCATTGTCAAAAGGAACATCAAAGTATTCAAATAGATAAGTAAGTAGAGAGCCAAAGAATAATTTGGTTTTGACATGGGTCATGCAATGAACAATGACTCTGGCCCAATTGACTTGGATTTTCTTGGTGATGGCATAAACAGCCTTACACGTGAGTTCACTAAGTTCACTAAGTTTATCAAAGTGGTCTTTCTTTTGAACAACATTGGCCGCAATAATGTAGACTATAAGGCAGGATTGTTTGGTTAACTGATTAATCTTGGTAGGTTTAAAAGTGCTCCTAGTGTTGTGGGAAATAGCCTTATTGATATCTAAGTAAGATCAATTTAAGTCATATATAGATAGGGTGATATCAACACCAGACGAAGGAATTTTTAATAATTGACTTATGCCAAACAAATAGGATTGAATTAAATCATGAGAAATGGCCATATTGGCATAAAATTCAGATATGAGTTGGAGATAATGAAACCTATCACCTATGGAGCCTAGAAATGGAACAAGCATTTGAAGGGAAAACGAAGCCTCAATAGTTCCAAGTTCCGAAAAGATTACCCTTCTCCCGGTTAATACTTCGCGATTTGCAAAGCGGTCTTGGTGTACACGTTGAGCTTCCTCATTGGCAAACCGAAAAGATGGCTTGCTGGATGGTGGAGGAGAGTCGGCTTGCTTGCGTTTAGGACGGCTGGCGAGCTGCTTCTTGGGGGCCATTATGTGAGAGCATCGGAGGGGAGGTGGAGAGAAGAGGAAGTGAAAAACACACCTAGAGGGAGCGTGACCAGGTGGTGGTTGAGAGAGGAGGTGAGGGAGGGCTGCCGGAGAGAAGATACAAGAGAGAGATAAAGAAAAACGAGAAAGAAAAATAGGGTTTTAAAGGATTTGTCGTGACATTCGGTAGACCGAAAAAAAACGGTATGTCGAAATAGGGTTTTGAAAACAATTGACACGGGGGATTCGGTAGATCGGTCATAATCGATATGTCGAAAATAGTGAGTTTCTGAAATTATGACAGAAAATTGGTAAACCAAATTTTTTCGAAGTAGCGAACCATTAAGTTTCTGTTGATCGAAAAAAATCAGAAGATTAAAAAAACAATCTGCAGTGATTTTCAGTATATCGATGTAAATCGGAAAACCGAACCAGAGAATTTCGGAAGACCGATGGAAATCAGAAGACCGAACCAGAACATTTCGGAAGACCGATGTTTTTCGGTATTCCGAACATATGATTTTTATATTAAATCAGATAAACGACAAATCCCTAAGTCTCTCCTAATTTTAATAAATTGTTGTTCATTTAGAGGTTTAGTGAAAATGTCTGCAATTTATTCCTGAGTTGGAATAAATTCTAATTTTATATTATTTCTAAATACATTATCCCTTAGGAAATGATATCATACTTCAATATGTTTGGTTCTAGTGTGATGTACCGCATTTTTAAATAGGTTAATTGCACTAGTGTTATCACAAAGAATTGGAGTAGTGGATAAAAATATTTTGAAGTCTTTTAGAGTTTGTTTCATCTATAAAATTTGGACACAACAACATCCTGCCGTAATATATTCTGCTTCTGTTGCTGAAAGGGCGACACTATTTTGTTTTTTACTAAACCATGAGACTAGAGAGTGTCCTTGGAATTGACAAGTTCCGCTTGTGCTTTTTCTATCGGTTCTACATCCAGCATAATCAGCGTCACTATATCCAATCAGATCTACGCTTGAGTTTCTAGGATAATATAAGTCAAAATTGATTGATCCTTGAAGATAACGAAATATTCTTTTAACAGTTTTCAAATGAGACTCTATAGGTGATGCTTGAAATCTAGCATACAAGCATACACTAAACATTATGTCCGATCTACTAGTTGTTAGATACAAGAGAGATCCAATCATTTTTCTATATGATTTTTGATCTACCTTTTGTTCATTCTCATCTTTTTCTAACTTGGTAGAGATACTCATAGGAGTCTTTGCTATTTTGCAATGTTCCATAGCAAATTTCTTTAACAATTCCCTAGTGTACTTTTCTTGATTGATGAATATTCTATTTTGATTTTGTTTTATTTGTAAACGAAGAAAGAATGTTAATTCTCCCATCATGCTCATCTCAAATTCTTTTTGCATGATATTTGAAAATTCTTGACATAAGTTTTCATTTGTTGATGCAAATATTATATCATCCACATATACTTGAAAAATTAAAATATTTTTATCAAAAATTTTGATAAATAATGTGGGATCAATGGTACCAATACTAAATTTTTGATCAATTAAGAAATTTTTCAGTCTCGCATACCAAGCCCTAGGTGCTTGTTTAAATCCATATAAAGCTTTGTTTAATTTGTAGACATAATCGGGACATGATTCATCTTCAAAACCAAGGGGTTGTTTTACATAAACTTCTTCTTCTATAACTCCATTTAAAAAGGCACTCTTAATATTCATTTGGAAGAGTTTAAGACCTAAGTGACTAGGATATGCTAATAGCATCCTGATAGATTCTAATCTAGTTACAGGAGTAAAAGTTTCGTCAAAATCGATTCTTTCCTCCTGATTGTAGACTTGAGCTACAAGTCTAGCCTTATTTCTAATTACATTTTTAGATTCATCTAGCGTGTTTCTGAAGATCCATTTTGTGCCGATAACTTGTTGATTTTCGGGTTTTGGAACTAAATTCCATACATTATTTCTTTCAAGCTGATTTAACTTATCATGTAATGCATTTATCCAATATTCATCATCACATGCTTCATTTACATTTTTTGGCTCAATTGATGAAACAAATGCATAAGTGTCTCATTCATATTCATGTTTAGATCTAGTCATGATTCCTTTAGAGACCTCACAAATGATGAGTTCTTTTGGATGACTGGACACGTATTGCCATGATTCAGGTTTATCTTTAGAATTATTTATCTCGTGAATGTTTTCATTATTTGCATAGATTTCAAGTTCATCGTCTTCGTTGATTATTTTAGTTGAATTTTCATCGAAATTTACATGCATAAACTCTTCTATGGTTAAGGTTTTTTTATTGTAAATTTTATATGCCTTGCTTCTTGCAGAATATCCTAAGAGGATACCTTTATCAGATTTTGAGTCAAACTTATCTAAATTGTCTTTTGTATTGTGAATAAAGCATTTGCAACCAAAAACTTTAAAATACTAAATTTTTGGAACTCTTTCAAAACATAATTCAAAAGGAGTTTTGTTTAAAACAGGTCCAAAAATGCTTTGGTTAATTATAACAAGCGGTATTTACAACTTCGGTGCAAAAATGCTTTGGTTAATTATTTTCACGAAGCATGGTCCTTGTCATTTCTTGTAAGGTTCTATTTTTCCTTTCCACTACTCTATTTTGTGGAGGAGCTCTAGGAAAAGAGAAGTCATGTATAAAATCATTTTCGTCACAAATTATTTCAAAGTCATCATTTTCAAATTCTCCACCATGATCACTTCTTATTTTAATTATTTTAAAACCTTTTTCATTTTGTATTTTCTTACATAATTTTCGAAATTCATAGAGAATGTCATTTTCTTACATAAATCTCGAAAAATCATTAACTAATACAAAAGCATATCTTTTTCCTCTAAAACTTAAAGTTTGACTTGAACCAAATAAATCCATGTGGATGAGTTCAAGTTGCTTGGTAGTAGAAATACAATCTTTTGCTTTAAATGAGGATTATGATTGTTTTCCAAATTGACATGCATCGCATAGTTTATCTTTATGAAACTCTAACTTGGGTAAATCAATAACATTTTCATTTTTGGAAATCTTGTATAATTGACTCATGTTAGCATGACCAAGTCGTTTATGCTAAAGCCATTTATCATCATTTGTAGAAGAAAGACATAACCTAGATTCATAAGTAACACTTATTTTATATACATTATTTTTCCTATTTCCAACAAATAATACCTTACTTGTAGAAGACTTGATTATTAGACACTCCTTTTTATCAAAGATAACTTTATATCCTTTATCACATAATTGACTAATACTTAGAAGATTATGTTTTAGTCTATCAACAAGTAATACATTTTCAATGGATGGTTTATCAGAATTATCAACATAGTCGATTCCGATAATTTTTCCTTTTGCATTATCTCCAAAGGTCACCGTACCATCTTCCTTAGCAGTATATGAGCTTAATAGATCATGTTTTCCGGTCATGTGCCGCGAGCATCCACTATGAAGGATCCATTTTGATTTCATCCTGCATTACAAGAAGGAAGAGATGATTTTGGTACCCATATCATTTTGGGTCCAGATTTGTTAGATTTTTTAGCCTAAATATTTCTTTTTTGAGTCATTCTTTTCTTCACAACAAATACATATTTTTCATTTGATAAAGCTCTAACAAATCCATTCTCATATGGAGTTTCTTGAAACCTTGAGAAGTCAATCCCATGTCTATGCAAGAATGTCTTTGACAAGAAATTATTTTGTCCAAGGTTTCCTTTTCTTTAGTGAATTTTGTGATGGTTGCTAGTAAGTCATTACTTTTGTCCTTTAATGATGTGATATCATTTTCTAAATTCTTAATTTTATATTTCATATGATTAATTTCAATATTTAATTCAATATTTCTGTTGTCTAGTTTATGATTTTCATCCATAAATATTTTTCCTTCATTTATTAATGATTCATTTTGATTTTTGAGGGATGTGATGGTCAAATTAGATTCTTTGTAATTTGATTTTAATGATTTGTATTTTT